>RCUC01163945.1:0-40425 GCA_003697995.1 Taxidea taxus jeffersonii
GATTCCTGAGCGCCAGAAGCCATCTGTAGGAAGGGGCAATGTGGGAAGGGTCTGTGGCGGGCTCAGGGAGGCTGCATGACAGCCAGGAGCACCAAAGCCTGGCTGAGAAGTACCAGGTCAGTGGGCAACGCATCAGACCCTGGGAGAACCTGGCCCAGCCCAGTGGACATGGGTGTGAAGCCTTGGCCTGTTGAAGTTACCCCAGGGGGGCAGGAAAGGGGCCTCCCAAGCCGAACTCACGGTGCGGGTTGTCCAACACAGCCTGGGAGATGACGGGCTCCAGCTCCTGCAGGCGGATCTCCTCCCGGTCCCGGCGGCTGCGCCACGCCTCCAGGGCCACCTGGTTGATCTGTTCGCCACCAGTGTTGCTGAAACCATGGGGTACGTGGGCCTCGGCTCAGACCATGGGGGCCGGGATTTGGCCCTTGCTTCCCACGTGCCACCCAACACAACCTGAGTCTGGGCACCCAGCTCAGTACCAGCAGGAGCCAAACCCGCTGAAAACACACCATAGGAACCACTTCCCCTCTCCAGAGCCTGTCTAAAACCATGATGCCTGGAAATTCACCTATATGTGTCATGCACTTTAAAGTTTACAAAACACTTTTGGGTCCCTTAACTGACTTCCTCTCCCCTGGCCTCTAGGAGGACAGTGGGGCATTCATCTTGGTCCTGCTGTGCAGAAAAGGAGATGGGAGTTCAGAGAGTGAACTGCCCAAGGAAAATCTGCCCAAGGAGTGATTTGCCCAAGGAAACACAGAACTCTTGGAGGTGGGACTAGAATTCTAGTCCTATTTTTCCCAGGTCTGTGTCCTCCTGGCCACGAAAGAGGGAAAAATCCTTCCACGAAGAAACAGTGAGGATCCCAAAGACTGAGCCCAGATTGGACTTTGAGAATGTCAAAATCTGAACAACAGTATCACAGCCAGTGTGAGGGGCTTTGGGAAGGCCCAACTGGGCCCAGGCGGAAAGGTATTCTGGTGTGGGACCACCGACCAAGACTGGATAGCTAAGACCTTGGACAAATGTCTCCGCGCCATGCTGCTGCAAAGCTGGGCCCACCTGATGAAGATGAAGATGGCTTTGCGATAGTTGGTCCCAAACACAACCCAGGAGGAGCCCAGGAAGGGTAGCAGGACCTCCATCAGGCCTGGGGCCAGCTTGTCCATCTCGTCAAAGAGGAAGAGGGAACGGCTGCAGGCTGTGAGGTTCCCCTGGACCCAGCTCTTAAGATCTTTCTGCAGGGGAGAGGCAGGAGTTTGAAGGCACCTAGAGATACTCCTCTCACGTGAAACTTCTTCCCAAGGCAAGAACTAGTCCTTTCATGGGGCTGGTGGCAAAACTGTGGCCCCAAGGGGTCAGAGACTTGTTCAAGCTCACACACAGCAAGTCAGCAAGCTCAGAGACTCAAACCCAGGCCTCACATCTGCCCATTCAGGACCCCTTCTCTGATACCTCCTACTTTCCATAAAAGAGGAAGGTTCTCTTCCGCTCCCTGAACCTTTTCAAAATGTTGACACCTGAAACAGACCAGCCTGGAAAGAACCCTGCAATTGACAAGGAGAGTAGTAAGAGGTACTATTTACTGAATGCTTACTCTGAACCTCAAATTGGGACCAGGCTTTCCAGAAAGAAGGTAACAATGCAGACTGGCACGTAATACCTGCGACTATACAGTCCCGTGTCCCTTGTCCATCTCGAGCTCTGTTCACAATGGGTCCTGAGGGCTGTGTGGCCTGAAGCAAGTGACTCCCCCCGTACCCTCCCGAGACTCAGGACTCATTCATTCCCTAGGGTCTGGCACCCCAACATGCAGGTGAATGGTGGTCCAGGACGCCACCAGCCTACCTTGTAGCGCTCCATGTGGCTGGTGTGGGGGAAGTGGATGACGGGGGAAAAGTGGTGAACATGGGGGCTGCGGAGGCCACCCCGGAAGAGGTAGTGCGCCAGCAGGGAGCTGACATAGGACTTGCCAGTGCCTGTCCAGCCATGCAGGGAGAGGACCAGTGGCTTGGTAGGGGCTGGGTCCTGCACGAAGGCCTTCAGCGCCTTCACCACCAATGCCCTGGCCAAGTGCTGGCCAGCCAGGTGCTGGGCCAGGTCACACTCCAGACCTAGGGCCACAAGAAGGACAGTATCAGAGCTGAAGACACACACTTGCCGCAGAAGAGGGTGGGGAGGAGTCATGTCTGGTACCTGGTCTAGGGATCCCTGTGTCTCGGACACTTTTGGAAAGGGAGTGAGTGGGGCCCTTGGGGACTCCGGCTGCAGCAGCCACCGTCATACCTGACTTGGCTCAGCAGCGCTCCCACCAGCTGGCCCTCTGCGCTGTGCTTAGCTCTAAGGGGCTGCTGCAAGCTGTCAACAGGTTTGGCTCCAAGACTCCTGCCCATTCCCAAGGCAGGCTTCTCCCCTGATGGCCAGTCCACTGTGGAGGCCCAGTGCTCCCCACAGGCCCTGCTGTCAAATGCCTCTCTCCATCCTGGACCCCAAACATGCTTCCCCAAACCCTCGCCCCAAGTCCAGTATTCCAGGTTCTCAATCCCTCAGCGCCGGCCACGCGGAAGTCTGCGGGTCCCGCCCCTCGGTTCTACCCTCCAGGTCAAGCCCGGGGACAACCCAAAGTCTGAAGCCTCCCCGGTCCACCGGCCCCTGTGCTCCGGGCTCCTGCGGCTCCTCACCCTGAAAGTCGGGCTGGAAATCACATTCGCAGAAGCTGCCGAAGTGGCAATGCAACGAAGTCAGGTCCCAGGCGGCGGCCGCGGCTGAGACCAACCCCAGCAACCCGAGGAGCGAGCCCCAGGGCCGGTAGCCGCGAGTCCCAGCCGCCATGCGGGTGAGGCGGGAGCCGAAGGAGGGCCAACTGCCCCTCCCTAGGACCACAATTCCCGGCGTGCCTCTCCCGGCGGCAGCCATCTTCCGTAGACTACAACTCCCGGCTCCCCCCGGAACGGCCTCAGCCACCGTCTCGCAGCAGGACCGGACAGTAGCCTCTAGGGGGAGCCCGCGAACCGTCCCAATCCGGCGGCGGACCGCGTTTCCATGGCCACGGTAACTAGGAGACCATAATAGCACCGAAAGAATAATAAAGGATTATGACCACAAAGGGTGACGTAACAATTGTAGCAAAAACTTGTGCGGCACCTCAAACCTTGCAAAGCGCCTTTTCCATGCTCTTTTTTTTAATATGACAAAAGAGCGCTCAGTAATAGAGCTTTTCGTGAGCACCTACTAGGTACCGTTAGTGTCAGTGCCTTGTATGTCTTATGATAACAGTAACTGCCATACAGAGAAACGGTGAAATTTTTCAGTGAGGTGCAGGCACATAAAGTGTTTTGACTCAGAAAGTAATCAATAAATGATTATTGGGAATCCATTATTATGAAACATGGCAGTTACCTACCTAGCAACTACTCTGCCCTAAGTGCTTTACCATCAATACTAAGGAATCGATTTTGTTATTGTCCTTATTTTATTGAGGAGGAAACTGGGACCCAAGGGGTTAAGCCTCTGTCCAAGGCTAGTAAATAATAGAACTGAACCCAAGTCAAGCTGCTGCCAGAGATCTGATGCACTATGTTATCCAGCCTCTCTTGGTCAAAGGATTCAGAAGGCAAAGGACGTTTCATATTCAGTGAACAGGCTCCCCAGGCCTCCAGCCTGGACAGGAATCGTGTTGATCCACCCATCCTACACACATGCACACGCGCGCGTGCGCACACACACACACACACCTTTCTGGGGCCCTGAAAAGGAGTAAGTAGGTCCCTCTGTTGAGAAAAGGAAAGAACTCCAAGTCAGGACACCCAGGTTCCAGGCTTCCTCATTCTGCCGCTGTGACCCCCAGGAGAGTCCTTTCTCCCTCCAGTTCTGTTTTCCAGGGGAGAGTTAGAATCCTAAATTTCAACAAGCCCTTCCACTCCAAATATCTGGAGTGCTTTGTTGTGCATTTGTGCAGGAACCTTTGCTGGGATTTCCAAAGCCGGAAACAGGGTGGGATTGGGCTGGCCAGGATTTCTCCCCTTGGTTGGAATTAGTGGGTTCTTTCCCCGACTAGTCTGCGAGCTACTGGCTGTAACTCTGGCTCATGGTAGAATCTGGAATGTCCCAGGTGCTAAATAAGCATTTACTGTTGAATTTTTCCATCTTTCACCTGAGAGAAAAAACATTTCCTTCCACCAGGGCCCCCTGAGAGACAGAAGAAAGAGTCATAAAAGTTTATTATATGAAAGAAAGAACATGGCTTCTGTACATGTATTTACAGAACAGACAGATTTACAACCGGGTGGAGGCCTTGGTGTCCGTTGCAGGCAGATGCCCGGAGAAGAGTGGGGAGGTGTGAGGACCCACCCATGGCTCGAGCACAGGGCACCTCAGCAGGAAGGGGAGAAGCAGAAGCTGGAGGGAGGAACAGGGTTCCAGTTCTTCCTGAAGAGAGACTTGGTGGGCACGTAGCAGGTGGGATGGAGCCCTGGGGTCCTGCAGGACCCTGGAGGGACAAGGGAGATCCTGGTTTGGGCCCAGAACATTCTTGGGCTGATCACAGTGTCTCTGGGGTGCTCCGGGGAGAGGTCTGTGCCCCTCTGTCCCTGTTGCTGCCCGCAGCTGCAGAGGGGAGGGGTGTGCGGGGGTCACAGCTCACTGGAGCGGACAGCAGGTTCCAGTTTGTGGGACAGGGCAGTGAGGACCTTGTCGAACTTCTCGTAGCGCCGGGCCTGGTTGCTGCTGGCGCCTTGGCTGCCCCAGAGGAGGCGCATCTGGAACTCAGTGCTGAACACCTCCAAGAGCTCTGGCCGGGCCTGGAACCCTGTGAGGCAGAGCACAGGGGTCAGGGAACAACCATCCAGTAGGGAAGGCTGGGGGTCCTGCCGAAAGCCAACACATCCCGCAGGGCCCTGTTTCTAGGGGCCTTCCCCCACCCCCCAGCTCCATCAGGAATCTAACAAGGTTTGTCAATGAACAGGACCATGTCTGCAACATGTAATATTCAAATTACTGAAGATAAAATATGAATGTCAAGTTGGAGGGATTTTTCTTTTCTTTTCTGTATTTTTTTCTATAAGTTCCAAACTTCTTGCTAAGAAATGTATACATTTTGCAAATAAGTTTTTGTTAGTAAAAAAAAAAAGTTTTGTTCGCTCTGAAAAAGAAAAAGGCAGGAAACACAAACACTAGGATGTTGTCACCATGTGCCTCTGGGTGACTGGGGGGATTTTGTTTTTTCTTTTTGCTCAGCTGTAATTTCCAGTTTGCCTACAGTGAAACTTTATGACTTAAATAATGCCTAAAGCAGTAAAAGCTGGATCATTTGAGGTTACTTCCTCTCTGCTCCTTTCACTCTCCCTTTCCCCTAGACTGGGAGCTCCTTGAAGGCAGGGTATGTGTGTCTCAGCCCCAGGCCAAGTGCTCAGCCCCAGCCAAACAAACTTGTAGAATAATCCCTCAGGATGTCCACTTCACAGAGAGAAAACAGAGGCTCAAAGAAAGATCCACAGCTAGGGTGCTCTTTGAATCATCTGTGTCCCTGCACCCCCATCCAGGGCCTTCCACTCACAGATGAACTGGTAAGCGAGTGAAAACCAGGGAAAAGGAAGAGAAGCCAGTGGGTGGCACCAGACAAGGAAATGGAGAAATGAGAATGGAGGTTTGGCGGAAAGGAGAGAGCAAGTCCAGTGGAGGGAGGCCTGGCCAGCATCAACAGTGACCGTCTCGCCCCCCAGATGCAACCTGGGACTCACCCTGCAGCTTGACCTCCGCGTTGGTGTGATACAGGCCTCCGTGGTGGGCCACGGTGCGGGCAGCCTCCAGGTGGGCCAGCACCACCTCCACGCCGTGCTCTGTGCTGCCCCAGGGCTCAGGGCCCTCTGCCGGGGCCGAGTCACACTCAAGAAGAGTGATAAGCGGCAGCACATGGGGAAACGTGGTGTTGCTCAGCGGCGGGCCTTCTGCGGGGAGGGAGGCAGGCGCTTTAGAGGTCTTGGAGGCCCCACCATCCCCAGGGGCGCTCCAGGCAGAGAGGTGGAGCAGGGATTAGGTCTGCCTGAGGTCCCTGGCTGAGCCCCGCCCAGGGCTCCTGTCTCCCAAGACTAGCACCCCTCCTTTTGGAATCCTCCAGCTAAAACCATTGCAGCCTTGACACAGTGCTCAGTTTCTGGCTGGTCCTCGTCTACACTGGGAGAGCTTTTGCCGGCCCAGAGAGGGGCTGGAGCCTGCCCAACGTCACACAGCAAGGTGGGAGAGGTACCTTTGCCCTCGTTGAGGCTCTTGAGAAAGGGCTTGAGCTTTTTCTCGTAGAGGATGGCACCCTCCGTGTGTCGCTGCCGAAGGGTCACCCATGTCTGCTCCAGCCGGGCAATCTGGGGAGAGCAGATTGTGAACACCCAGCCAGGGAAGGGGCCTGCATGGGCCACAGGCCACCCTCCTGAGTGGGATATTATCCAGATGTGGGATAATAGTTATGACCATGGTCACCTTATATGTGCCTGGGACAGTGCTGGCTGCTTTTCACATTCCCCGTGAGGCCTTGCAACAGCTCATTTTACAGAGGAGGGAACTAAGGCTCCGCTAGGGGAATGACTTGCCCAAGGTCATCCCAAAGTTAGGTAGCAGAGCTGAAAGTCAAACCACAGGTCTGGGACCCTGTTGTTACTATTGACTAGGCACAGGAGAGCAAGTGTAGAGTGTGGACAAGATTCAGGCTGTGAAACCAATCTGCTTCAAATCCTGATCTTTTCAGTCTGACTGTGTGACCTTAGGCCAAGTACTGCTGTACCTCAGTTTCTCCATAAATAAAATGGGACAATAAAGGCACTTATTTCCCAAGATTGCTCTGACGAATCAGGCCTTACAAAGTACTTAATGTAGCACCTAGCATATATTAAGTGCCCACTGAATTATAGCCATTTTATATTTATTCCTGAAACTCATATAAAGCTCCTCACTCATTTTGCAGGTGGGTAAACTGTGACCCAATGAAGGGGCAAGACTTGGTCTTGGAGCAGGTCACTTCAGAGAACCCAGCTACCCTTTCACCGATGCTGCCAGAAAGTCCCCGATTCGAACGTGTCCCGGGGCTCCTCCAGACAGTGACTTCCTGAAGCTCAGCTCGAGATGCGCCCTTCCGTACCTGAGCCATATCGAGGGCGCCCATGACCGCAGCGAAGCTGAACATGTTGCCCATGGTCCCTCGAAGTTCAGCCGCCAGCTGGATGGTCTTGTGCAGAAGCACTGCCCGCTCCTCCGCGGAACCCGTGCAGCCCAGGATGTCCACGGCCAGCATGATGGACATGGTGTGGAACCTGTCTCAGCGGCCAGGTCAGAGAGGAGGGGTCCTGTCACTACTTCCGTTTGGCCCCCGAGGGGCGGAGGGCCAAGCCCAAAGTGACAGGTTGGAAAGGGTCCACGAGACTAGGGGGCGCGGCCAGAGTTAGAGAAAGCCAGGCTAAGGGCTTCTGATTGGTTGGTGTAACCCGGGGGCGGGGCCAGAGATTCGGAGCGCCGGGCTGAGGGGCTTGTGATCGATCAATGGAATTCACGCCGCAGAACAGTTTTAAGAAAGAGTAGCCAGAGCTGATGGGCGGGGCTAAGGCTCGTGGAGTGTGATTGGTCAAGAGGGTGCAAAAGATGAATTCGGAGACAGGACTCGGGCTTTGGGGAAACTGGGATTGCTTGGAGCTGGATACTGAGCAGTTGCGATTCGTCAATGGATAGAAGGCGTAGCCAGAACCCCATGGGAGCCGGGCTGAGACACTCTGATTGGCCAACCGGCCATAGCAAAAGGGCAGCAAGGTAGCCCGGGGGATTCCCCGCGAGTCCCCGGGTGCAGGTTTTTGCCTCACCTTTCCAGCAGGTCTAGTCGTAGCTGCCGGCCATGGGGGAGGGTGAGCAGCTCCATGCCCCAGCGGACTCCCATTAGGGTCTGCATCTCCTTGGTAACGCCCAGTATCCTAGCAACCTGCAAGGACGCCCAGAGGGCTGATTAATTTCCTGTCGCGGCTGGCCCAAGCCATCTGGGAGTCAGAGAGCTTTCTCTAGGAGGGCAGCCTGGCTGAGATAACGAGTTTGAATTCCAGCTCTCACTCTCTGCCATGGAGCAAATGAACCTCATTTCCCCTTCATTTCCGTGGAATGAGGGATAAATGGAAAAATGCCCAGAGCTGTTTAATATGTGCCAAAGGTGACCAGGACACCTTTATTCCAGAAGGCAAACCTGAGGCCCAGGGAGGGAAAGGACTTGTCCAAGGTCACACACTGGGCCAGAACTAATCCCATCACGCCTAGCACTCTCCATAGGACAATATCTCTGCATTCCTTACTTGCTTCCTGAGCTGAGAGACCAGTGCGAGTCCCCACATAAAGTAATCAGTGCCCCCCCAAACTTCAGAGGTAGAAATTGAGGTGCAGAGAGTGTCTGAGTCTTTAGATAGTCAAGATTCATTCAGAGGCCCAGGCATTGACAGTTTGAGTCTAGGTTCTGAGTTTTGCTTATTTAGTCCACTGGGGGTGGGGGCAGGTGGTCTCGGTTTTTTAAATTCTCTGGAACAGGGCGCCTGGGTGGCTCAGTGGGTTAAGCCGCTGCCTTCGGCTCGGGTCATGATCTCAGGGTCCTGGGATCGAGTCCCGCATTGGGCTCTCTGCTCAGCAGGGAGCCTGCTTCCTCCCCTCTCTCTCTGCCTGCCTCTCTGCCTACTTGTGATCTCTCTCTGTCAAATAAATAAATAAAATCTTTTAAAAAATAAATAAATAAATAAATTCTCTGGAACAGCCGGGCTGACTCTCACCAGGCTCAAAGAGTGCCCCAGGGAGCTCTGGCTTTCTGTGCTGCCCAGTTCCAGTACCAAACTGGAGGAAGCAAGAATATATTGTGGTGGTCGTGTTGTTGCTTCTGTTTTTAGGAGGAAATGGAGGCCCAGAGAGGTAAAGTGATCATCCCAGAGTCACACAGCAAGTAAGGGACAGCTAAGAAGCCAGAAGCCAGGCTTACTCACTATACTTTGGGCATTTAGCAGCCAACTCTTCACCACCTGGACCCCTGTCCCAAAGCTGCAGGAGAGAGGTGCTCTCCCTGCCCCAGTGCTCACCCAGCACCTACCAGGCAGTCAACCTTGGTGACGTGCCGGGCCAGCGTCCGGGCATCCACCTCTGCTAGCAGCTCCTTGACCTTGCGCAGGAGGCCCACCTCCAGTGGCCGGTTATCCTTGGGGATCAGTAGTGACTGGAAGGTGGCGGGGTTGAAGGAGGAGGTGGCTTCCACAACAGGGGCTATGAAGGCCCTGCCCCAGTCCCCTTCAGGTGCCCCATTTTCTGACAGTTCCTTTAGCCTCTCCCCATAGCTCCTGGCCTGCCGGCTGGAGGCCTCTGCTGCTGCCCACTCTCGACTGCCACGGACAGGAGGCTGCAGCTGGCAATAATGGCCAGAGTCCAGGTCACTGTAGCTGCTGAGCGATGGGGATGGGGACGCCTTGGAGAGAGTGTGGGAGGGGCTGGCATAAGGGCCCTTGTCTGACTCCCCAGGGGGCTTTGGGGCACTTCCGGGACACAGCTGGGGTTCACTGGAGCGGCGGGTGACAGGGGAGGCAGGCAGCACTGTGGCTGATGGAGCTGCAGGGGTGGCGTGGACACGGGTCACTGCAGGGAGAAAAAGGGCAAAGACTAGTTACCAGTGAAGTTCTCTCACCCTCTCCCCAAGGGACAGGCCCCACCCACCCTATAGAGGTGACGTCCCCACCTCCCTGCACTCAGGCCAGGCCCAGCAGCCTCGGGTAAAAGGCCCAGGCCTGAAGGATACTCTCAAACGGCCTGGACCCCCAGGAGTTTGCTTGCTCCTCCCCTAAGGCTCCTGCAGCCCTGGGGAATCACTGAACTACTTAGAGGATCTTGCTGTGATTCAGGGATGCTAATGAGCACTTGCTGGAGTTCATTGTGTGGAATTATTTTTCAATGAATTAGCAATGATTTATTGAGTGCACATGTGCCAGGAGCTGGCAACACGCTGGCCATACACTGGTCACCAGCAGTCAAACCATCATCCAAAATAAGAGGTGATGTATATTGAGCTCTTCCTGCCTGCGAGGTCCTTCTCCGTACCTTAGCCCATTTAACCCTGCCATCCTGGGAAGTAAGTCCTTCCATGATCCTCGGTCTACAAGCAGAAAACTGAGGCTTAGAGAGGTCACCTGCCCTGCCTCAAGTCACTACCCAGTGCGTGGGAGAGCTGGGCTTTAAATCTTTAGTCCTCTGAGGACTGAGGACCTCACTCTGCTGTGTTACTCAGAAAATGTCTGCTGAATCATTTGGGGCAAGGATTGGTAACTTTTACACCCGGGGGAGCTGGTTTGAAGGCAAGTTTGCAGTTATGACCAGTTGGCGAGCCTGTGTTTAGGGAAGAATGTGTGACAACCCATGGAGACAATGTCAATAGTTCTGCTGGCTGGTTTTTCGGGTGAATTCTTGCAGGCATCACTCTCAGTAAAGAGGCAGAAACACACATAAGCACACACGGTAGCAGAAGTCATCATGCACAGACAGAGCGTGGTGCACACACAAGGTCACTCCCATGGGATTCCCCCCACCGGCCCCTCCCCCTCCACTGGCCATACCAGTACTGTAGGCAGGGGAGCTGGGACTCTCGGAGATGGGTGACATGGGCGAGTGCAGGTCCGGGATCTGGTCCATGCTGAGGGCACAGTTGCGGATAGATTCCCGGGGGTGGGGCAGTGAGGTGCTGTGGAGCAGATACCTTCATAAGCAGAGAGCCCAGAGAGCAGGGTCCTCAGCTGGCCTTGGGATCCTCACCTCTGCCTCCATCCTAGATTGACTGAACTTCAGAGGCAGAAAAGGCTTGGAGAGTGTAGTACTAATTGACAAGTATAAGACTGAAGCCCAGAGTGGGGAGTGTTTGTATAGTCCACTACCCGCACAACTGCTCTCTTCCATGAGAAACTTGCCTCCAACTCAGAGAACTGACTGGGAAGCAGGCCTAGGAGAAAGGGAGCTGGAGGGAACCAGGCCCACAAGGCTGGCACCTCCTCACTGCTCCTACACTATGCTCAGAATGCTAGATGCTGCACTACGTGCACTACGGGCACTGATTCTAAATCACAGGCAAAGTACCCACGGAGAATCCAACTGGCAATTCCTTGGCTGATTGCACTCAGCCCAGGCCTAGGGAGATGGGCCCTATCCAAATGCTGGTGGCACAGGATGGCAGGTCTCTTTGTAAACAACCAGGGAGGCCATAGAAATGAGGGGTACAGACTTTGGAGTTGCAGACCTGGGTTTGAATCTCAGTCCTCCTGCTCTTCAGCAAGAGGCTTCCCCTCTCGACACCTATTCCCTGGCTTGTAAAGTTGGGGTGTGCACAGGAGCCGCCTCCCAGGAGGACACGGGATTGATGAACTTGGGCGCAGACAGCCCTTCGCAAAGGGCCAGGGGGGCACACTAGGGCCTCAGGAATGGGTCTCTGCCGTGGCTTTTTCTGGCCTCATCTCACCCAGCCCCAGAAGCACCTGGGCATCATTAAAGTATTGCTGGGAACGTCCCAACCCCTGTGCAGCGGTTTGCACCTTGCGAAGCCCTCTGCTCTGATGCACGCCTTGGCCTAGCTAGGTGGGGGGAGGTGGGGAGCACCTCAGGGGGGGGACCCCCTCTAGGCTGGGGGTCTATCTGCGTGAGGGCCCTTTATGGGTAGGAACATGGTCATGAGAGGAGAGCGGCAGGGCCCAGGTTGCTCAGCTGAGGCTGTCACCTGGGCCCGGCTGGCGTCAAACCTGGCACTCAGCCCTCCTCTGCCTCCTCCTCTTCCTCGCTGCTGGCAGATACCCCCACTTGCCAAAACGGGGAGACCGAGGCCCAGTGTGGGGCCCCTTCTTACCTGGTGGGGCAGCCATCGCTGCGGGTGACCTTGTCGGCGGTGAGCCCATCGGTCATGGTGACGCTGCGCCTCTTCATGTGGCTGCCTTTGGGGCCCGAGGGGCTGGCGGGGCTGGCCGCCTTGCCGCTGCCCTGGCCCAGGCCGTAGCAGGCCTCCAGGTAGCGCAGCGGGAAGGTGCGGTTCACGGGGCAGTAGATGATGGCACCGCTCTGCTCCGACACGGCCTTGCGGCTGCCCACATGGTACCGCACGAGAGCGGGCACGTGGTCGAAGCTCTCCTGCTCGAACAGGTACTGGATGTGGGTGTAGCTCTCCCCGGCCTTCACCACCACCTTGTTGATCTTGAAGTGCAGGGCCTGGTTGCGCCAGCGGCACGTGAGCACATAGTCACCCAGGCTGGTGAGAGAGTCCCGGATGAGAAAGTCGCCGTTGCGCTGCACCAGGGTCTCTGATACCTGTGGGAGGTAGTGATCAGTCTGGAGCAGGGCCAGGGCAGGGAAGGGTCTGACCTGGGATCTGGGGGACACAGGGAACAGAGATATCTAAAGCTTAGGAAGGGGGATGCAGTGACCTGGATTCAGAGAGACAACTCAGCCACAGGCCCTGGGTCTGGTGTGTGGTGCTTTGGGAATGGGAGGACATGACACCTTGGAATGTTCTCAGGGCTCGTGCTAGACAGAGTGAATTCCCAATCCTCATTCCTCCGAGCACACAGGGTTCTCCCAGGTCTCTGGGCCTTTGTACCCTCAAGCTGTCCTCTCTGCCTGGACATCCTTCCCACCCTGCCTACTTGATGAAGTCCTGTCCGTCTCTCACTGGCCTCTGTCCTCAGTGCCTCCTCTTCCACTGGGCTCCGACTGGACCACCAGCCCTTGTCAGGGGGCACCACCCATTTTCTCTCCGCATTCTTGGTGCCCAGCACAGGGCCTAGCAAAGTCAATGCTTGACAAAGATCCGTAGCATGAATAAAAGAGGGAACAGGTGACTATCAGCCCATCTGGGCCTCAGCACAGAAACTCAACTTTGCCAAAACTGAGAATCCTAAGCCCTGACACTCACTAACCAAACAAACAAGAGGCTAATGAATAGACCCATGGGAAAAAAAAACAGTTAAAAATAATAGTAATAACATCAGCCATAACAACACTAACATTGAGCCCCTCCCGCCCCACCACACGTCAGACATCAAGGCAACACTCTATGGGCACTGTTTCATTTATTCTCACGATAACCCTTTACGGCAGGTACTGTCATTACTGTCCATGTCATAGAAGAAGAAACTGAGGCTCAGAGAGGTGAAGTGACTTGTGCAAGGTCGCACAGTTAGTAAATGACAGAGTTCAACCTCACAGCAGTCTACTCAGACGGAATCCACCAAGCAGTGAGTGAGTCACAGCCTCTCTGGGAGGAGCTGGCCGAGGTGGTGGGTAAACAGTGGGGCTGAGGTCCCACCCAGGGCCCACTCACCTCACGGGGGATGCGGCCATGGTACCAGGCATGACTGCGGAGGTCTGTGCTGCTGAGTTTGAGTTCCTCCTCCAACTCCTTGTGCAGCTTCTCAGGGGAGGAGTCCAAGATGTACTTCTCCTTGGAGAACTGGGCAGGAGACAGCAGAGAGTTGGCATTTGGTGTGAAGCCCTCTTCCTTATTCTTTCCCAACCCCTCCCCACCCCAGGTGAGCTGCTTCCATCCCAGGACCCTGGGAAAACTTAGGCACCAGAAAGATCCTCAGCCGTTTGAGTCCCCAGCCCAGCAGGAGTAAGGAAATCTCAGTTAGCCCTACTGTGTTCCAGGCCCTGTGCTCTGTGCTAGGAGTAAATGAGACAATAAACAAACCAGGCCCTGTCCTCAAGGAAGCTCATAGTCTAGGCCCGGGAAGGAAACTAGACGGGAACATTGCAGCAGAATACGGTCAGCACCACAGTACTGGACAGCGGCAAAGAGTCCTGTGACTTTTAGAAGAGAGAAGATAAAGTATAGGGAAGAAGGAGTGGTCCAGGAAGCCTTCCTGGAGGGAATGGTGATAATGAAACACTCACTCCGCACCAAAAATATCAAATTGATCTTGCATGGGGGAGAGGAGGATTTCTACAGGTGGATCTGGGAGGTAAGGCAGCAGGTACCCAGGCAAAGGCAAGGACAGAAACACAGGGCTGGGTGGATGAGGACACATTCTGGGATGCTGAATTATACATTGGAAGGGTGGAGGAGGCAGCTATAAAGAGAGAAGCAGAGGCCCCCACACAGACATTTCTGCTGTCCTTTATAATTCCCAAGGCCCTTTCCTCCTTGCCTTCTTAAGCAATCCTGGCCAGATGGCAAAACTGTGGCTAAGCAGGGAAGCCAAAGATCACCCAATGGAGATAATGCCCAGGACTCCCCCCTTCTACCTGCTGAAGGGGGAGACGCCTGGTTTCCTGGCTACCGTGGCCCTGGGTTGGATACTTAAGAGCAGAGGGAAGGGAGTTCCTGTTGCCAGGTGCAGCCCCACCATGAAGCCCAGCCCAATCCTGACTGTGCCCTGTGAGTTCTCTGGGCCTCAGTTTCCTCCTCTATAAAATGGGTATTATGACAGAAATCTGTCTCCTTGGGTTGCAAGGACAAAAGGAGACAATACTCCAGAGTACTGTGACTAGCCCACAGATGTCCTCGTCACTGTGAGCACATGCGATATTGCTTCCTCTCTCATTCCCCAACTCCAGGCCCCAAAGATAGCTGTTCGAGGACAAGTAGATCTGGCCCCAAACTGGCCAGACAGCAAGACAGAAGAAAGGGGACTCTAGAGGGCCTGGCCTCAGTCCAAGTGACAGTCTCTTTCCAGGACCCCCTACTTACCAGGGTCCAAGGGTCCTTCAATCCACTCCCTGCATTTTCACACCTTCCAAAGATTTCCGAACCTAACTCTGCAGCTCCATTCTCCACCCCTCTGCTCCTACACTGCCTCAGTTTACCCGAATCCACACTGCTCCAAGATACCCTAATTCCCAGCTTCAGTGATATCTAGAGTCTCTGACTTCACTGCTTCAACAGTGACTAAGCCCCCACTCTGGGACAGGTCCTGTGCCAGCAGCTAAGGCTGCAAGGTCATCAGGACAGGTGACCTCTGAGGGAGTCACACAGACACTGAAAACCAACTCCAGTTTCCTGAGTGTCCAGGAATGCACAGAGGACTGTGGGAGCAGCTAAGAGTGTCCATCCTTATCTAGTCAGGGAGCCAAGTCCCTGAAGAGGGGATATTTCCACGGAGGCCTGCAGAAGGACTGCATGAGCCCAGCAAAAGCATCAGGGTAGGGACAGACAGGCAAACAGGTGGGCAGGTTAGAATTTCTGGGAAGACAGTGGCAGAGGCAGGGCCCTGCAGGTAGAACCAAGGTCCTGGGGCAGGGGGAAGCTTCAAAAGCGCAGAGATGATGGGGGCAGGTAGATCAGGGCTGTCAGGCTACTGTGGGGAGCTGGGGTTTACCCAGAGGCCACAGCAGAGCCACAGAGGGTTTTTCAAGATTCAGTCTGGTGCATGGAGAGTGGCTTAGTGCTTTCAGGTGCTGGCAAGAAGGGTGGGGCATGGGGGTGGGGACCAGGGAAAAGAGTGTTTAAGTAGGCATTGATCAGGACAGGGAAGAGGATGGAGGTGTCAGAGAGGATTTCAGATAGAGATCCTGGGAGGACAATGAGACAGTTCTCCAAGGTGAGCAAAGCTGGAGCAGGAGCAGCTTGGTGATGGACCCATCAAAACTGGGGCTCTAAGGAGCCTGTAGGGCTCTGGAGACAGATGGTGGGGGTCAATGATGATACAGGTGCTCAGGAAAAGAGAGGTCCTGGGATGGGGAGTCCATCCACTCTCTACCCAGGGTAGAAGCTGATACCCCCAAAGGGTAGGAAGGCTGGGGGCTGAACTGAATTTGGGTAGGTCCTCAGATACCTACACTTCTGTATGGAGTTCTCTATTCTTTGGGGGTCTTTGGCCTCCTTCCCTATATCACACCACACCCTGGGGAGGGAAGACTGGGAGTCACAGGGGAGAAAACACCAGTACCTCAGCCTTCTGGGGGTTCTTCTCTTTGACAAAAAGCATGTAATTGAGAACTCACCCCAGTTCCACAGTGGGAGCAAGATGGACATGGGGAAAAGAAGGGGAGTGGGCTGTGAGGTAAAGAACCTGGCCACAAGATGCTGCCTACCACTGTGTGACCTTGAGCTAGTCATTTTTCCTCTCTGAGCCTGGGTAGCATCTGTAAACGGGCGGGGGTGGGGGAGTGGGGAGACTAGTCTCCACTTTTCCAGCCATAATCAGTGGTCCCAGGGAATCTGGGGGAACCAACTTGGTGCTCCCACACACCCGAGAGTGGGGAACCCTAGGGTCCTGTGCCCCCCTCCTCACTCTCGACCAGGGGGTCCCCAGCTCCCAACACTGGGGTGGGGGGGATGGTGAGAGTTGAGGGCTGGGGCGCGAATGCAGCATCCTTTCGCTCGGCGCACCGCTATTGGCCAGAGATGATCTCACCGCCTCCCGGCCTGCGCGCGCCTGATTGGCCGGTGCGGGGATGCTGCGCTCCGCTGCCGGTGGAGCCGTCATTCAGGCGGGCTCGGAGCGTGTGTGTGAGCCCCTGGGAGTGCAGGGGTGACGCGGCCGGCGTCCCCCAGGGGGCTCCGGAGCAAAAAGCGCAGAGACCTCTAGTCAGGGTCTTAACCCCTAACCCCCAGCCCGCGCCCAGCAAGCCCCCTCCAGCTTCCTACGGTCTGGCAACCCCAAGCCAGGCCATCCCCAGATGATGCTCCGCAGAGGCGGGGTCCGGGTCCGCCCCTCCACCCCCTTCCGTTTAACCCCTTCACCGCCGCGGCGCGGTCCCGCACTGCCCGGCCGCCTGGGCTGGGAGTCCCGTTCCCCGAGCCTGCCCCAACCCACCTAGAGGGCGGGAGAGTGGCGGGCGCTCTGGCCCTAGCCCCGGCACCCGCAGCACCCCTTCAGGTTCCCGCCCCTCACTCAGCCTTCCGACCCCAGCCCGGCGCTCCCGGTACAATGGGGAGCCAGGCTGCCCGGGTCAGCCGCAGGGGCCGGAGCGCTCGCAGGAGTACCGGCAGGACGCCGGGATCCGCAGCTCCCGGGACCCAGTGCCCCAGCTCAGCTCCGCCTGCGGAGGAGGCAGGACCGAAACGGCAGCCCCGCAGCCCCGAGTCCCGGGAGCGGCAGCCGGGACCCTCACCCTGCAGAGCGGCGGGGAGCCCAGAGGTGAGGCTGGAGCGACCCCGCCCCCTCCTGCAGCCCCTGCCCCTGCCCCGCCAGACCCTGCGAGGCGCCACCGGGCTGCGGCTCCTGGCCCCCGGCCCCGGGGGCCCCCGGGCGGAGCGGCCGGGGTCTCAGCCCGGAGCGCCTGGCGGGGGCCAAGCCGCCCCCTCACCTGCACCTGCACGAAGGAGCCGCGGTAGAAGCAGCAGGCGGCGGCCGAAAGGGCGCTCCACAGGCTGCACCGCTCGGTCATGGTGGGGCCGGCGTCCGGGGCCGGGCCGGTGCGGGGGGCGGCGGCCGGCGGGGCAGGGGCGCGGGGAGCGACCGGGCTGGGCACCGGCTGCGCGTGCCTCTCGGCGGCGCGATTACCTCATCGCCTTGGCGGGGGTGGAGCGGGGAGGCGGGGCGGGGAGACCCCACCCTCCAGCCGGTCAGGGGAGGGGAGGGGGCCATTGTTCCTCCCTCCGCCCGCCCTTCGCTCCCCGCCCCTCGCCCCCCGCGCTCCAGGCCCGCCGGGCTGCCTGGAGTCCGGGGACGCGGGGCAGAAGACCCGCCTAGGGGGGCCGTCACGGGGGGACGGGGGGGGGCAGCGGGATGAGTTGGGGATGTCTGGGAGTGGGAGGGTTCCTGGCTCCCCCAACTCACCGTACCTACCTTCACTAACCCGGAGCGGGCAAAGACTTTGAATTAAATAATATCTAAAGCTGGAGAAATCCCTGTATGCGTTTGACCAAATCCTTTGTGGCCTCGGGAAATCTCCCAGAGCCCAGGATTTCTCACCTCTGAATGGGAATCAGGGACTCGGGCAGAGAATCGCGGGATGCTTAACTGAGACTCTGGGGGTGCGGAGAGCCAGTAGATGCTTAGGGCACCAATGCTTAGTGGAGGTGCCACCCCACTAGCCCCTTCTCTTGGAGGCCGGATTCACTCATCTGGAAAACATGCCTGTGCTGAGCTCACAGAACTCTTCTGAGCCTTGCCTGAGTCTGATGCCTGTTAAGTTGTCCGACATAAAGTAAATGCTCAATAAATGCATGTTATTATGGCCAAGCTTATTGTTTTACAATCTGGACTTTTGTCCTAGGATTAAGGTGGGGGGTCATCACTGACTCTGCATCAGTCAGGCCAAGGGTACAAAGCCTTTTGACAGGCTGTGTGACCTTAGGGAGGCAGGTCCACCTCTCTGGGCCTCAGCTGTTGGATGGTTTTCCGCAAATACACCTGAAGCTCTGAGCATAGACCGTGGAATTTTATGGCCTTGGAACTTCAGAACCCTTGACTTGGAATCGAACTATTCACATTGTGGTCTGAGAAACCTGAGTTCTGAAAGCTAGTACCTCAGGGCAGGAATGGATGGTTGGTAACTAACTATTGATTCTACCACCGTCTGAGGCCTGAAGCTAAAACTAATGTTCTTTTGACTTTGTCCTTTAATTAGTTCCAGTGAACAGGTATTATTTCCTTCATAGTATTTTAAAGTACATGTTCAGACCCATAAACTAAAGGAAAAATACAAGTTACTAATCCTCATAAGGGTCTTACTACCATCAGTGATGGAGACCTCATTACCTTGCCAGAGATCTGAAAACTGTGTGTCCCCTGTGTCCTACCCACTGGCTTTGGTCCTGGTTCTCCCAGAGGCCTCCGTCCCCCTATGGTGTAAGGGCTCCGGATGAAGAGCCAGGGCGCAGATTCCAAGAGCAGTTCCAGTTCAACTTGTCGCTGCCCTGGGTTACACTTCCTGGGCTCACCCAGCTTGCTTTCTGACTTGCCCACACCCTTGCCTCTGCTTGGACCACTCTCCTGTCTATCTCTGCTTATCTTTGCCCCTCTTCAGCTTTTCCTTTGGGGACGGGATGTTGGTGAACATTCCTGGTCAAGTGCAACGGCTCAGTTTCAATGCCTCCTCCTCCAGAAAGCCTTCCTTGATCTCCCCCTCCCCATCTCCCAAACTGAAAGTCATCCCCTACCTGCTGAGCTCCAGTGGCTTCCTATCTGAGGCTTCTGATGACAGTGAGGGGCAGATATCTGAGCACTTCCCATGCTGCCACTTACATGGGGCTTTATAGTCAGCATCTCAGGTAATGGAATGTCTCCAGGGTCAGGAGCCAGGCCAGCCAGCTCTATTCCAGGTCCAGCAACCCTACTTATGGGCATGGACTCATTGAACCCATAGCAACCCTAGTTGGGATCAAATAAAATTGGATTGCAGTCTCAGTTCTGCTCCGTAGTCACTGTGTGGCTGTGGGCAACTCACTGTCCATCTCTGGGCCCCAAGTTCCCCATATGTACATGGGTACAGGAAGGCCTTTTCTGCCCAGTGATGAGGGAGGATGTCAAAGACCTCATTCATGTACAGAGTTCAGCACTGTCTCCCCTCCAGGGCTGGCAGCCAGCACAGGGCTCTGCACACAGTAGGTTCACAAGATGTTATGTTACTCCCTTTATCCTCATTGTTTCAACGCTGCATTCCTAACATTACCAATGCCCAGGACAAATTAAGCTTGTGGTAAATGTGAGCCGGGCTCATTCTCTGTGATAAAAACTGAGCCATCTTTTCTGGCTCCTACCTGTCAACACCAGCACATGCTCAGAGAGTGGGTGGGAATTGGGTCTGAGCATGAAGACACCCCAGGGCCCAGGGCAGCTGGCAGGTGGTGGCGGGGAGGGGTGTGTGTGGGTATCTGGTGGTAACAAACAGCGGGGGTCCTGGGATTAGGGCCAAGAGAGAATGATGGCAGGCATGGGAAGAAGATCCTTGGGAGTGAAACCAGACCCAAGCATTGCCCAGACCCTGAGACCCTCTCCTCTTGGGAACAGACGGTGAGGTATGGCCCCTAACAAGGCTCAGAAAAGAACTCTGCCCTTCAGGGAGCAGGCCTTGAGCCATCCGGTGTCCCCTGCTTGGCCCCGCTTACCTTCACATAGTCCCCGCCAGCCTCTGGCTCTCCAGCAACCCTGGAAGAAGAGAAGAGAGGTGAATGTCCCCAGCCTTTCCTGGCCCTGCAGCTGCCAGCACCTGTCCTGAGCACCCCCAAGAGGGCTCATCCTGAAGGCAGGAGGGGGCATGGCAGCTGAAAACACTTACTGAAATCTGCTGGGAGGGCTGCTGCTCCATTTACCAGCTGTGCAACCTGGACAAGTCCCCTCACCTCTCTGAGCTGGGTTTCCTACCTAGAAGTCAGGGACAATGATAGCCTCGGCCTCCTTGGGTTGTTGCAAGGATTCTGGGAGCTGATCAGTGTTACATGTCTAAAAACATGCTGCTTCCTGAATCATGCTGCCTTCACCCGGCTTCAAGAGGCTCGAGGGTTCTTACTCTGCTGATGGCTCTGGGCTGGGACTCAGCCTCCTGCCCCCACTACCTACCCTATACTCTCTGCCCAGTGCAGAAGGGCTGACTCAGCAGCACACCGAGCTGGTGACTGTTGGCCGAGCTGGTGACTGTTGGCCGTGGTGGAATTGACCCCTTCCGCCTTCAGGGGCCGGGAGTGACTATCCTTTCCAGGTGCCAGATTAGTACTATCCTTCCTCGTGAGGGGGCTTGACCTTAAATGCCATTGCTTCTCCGATGCAGCCTGGAACTGCCCCTTCAACTCCTGCCCTGTAAACACAACTGCCTCCTTAGCATCTCCTCTTGGATGTCTGAAGTCCCTGCAACCTGTCACATCTAAAGCAGGACAGTCACTACCCGCCCCCCCTGCTGCCACGCCCCTGTTCCCCACATCCGCTTCCCATCTCAGTTGATGTCAGCTGCACCCTTGTTGCTTCCCTTGGCCAAAAAAATCTGTAGTCATCTGTGCCTCCTCTTCTGCTCGTCCTCCACACCCACCCCATCAGGAAATCCTGCAGCTCTGCTTTCAAAATAGATCCTGACCACGTCTCTCCGAGGGTCAGTCCTTCCCCCATCCAGGAGCCCTGTGTGCTCTCTGGAGCACACAGCAAGCAGCCTTCTCCCAGGCTCTCTGTTCTCACGCCCCTCTCGGCCTCCACCCCCAGAGGCCCTTAGGTGGAAACAAGCAGGTCACGTGCACAGAGCACCCCCCTCCCACGGCGCCTCCTCTCACCGAACAAGATCTAAACCCCTCTCCATGGCCCGCAAATGGCTGGCTATGTAATGTAGCATCCAGTCCAGAACCTTCTTGCCTTGTGAGAGTGAAGAGGTTACGCCAGAAAAACGGGCATCAACAGGGCCATATGTTCCCCAGCCTACAAGGCCTTGTGTAGCCTGGGGACGCCTGACCACCTACCTTGCCAACCCCCAACATGCCTCGTTCACTCATTCTATCCCTCATTCTGTCCAGATGCATTGGCCTCTTTGCCAAGCTCACTCTTGCGAGAGGACCTTTGCCCTTGCTGTTCTCTGCCTAGAACTCCCTGCTTCCAGACCTTCATGCAGCTCGCCTCACCCCTAGTTTATTCGGGGCTCTGCTTAATGTCCCTCGTCACAGAAGCCGTCCCTGACCACCCGATCTAGAACAGTCCCTGGTCCTTCGCTCTCTGTCCTCAACCCGGCTTTATTTTCCTCAGCCTCTGCCTGAAATGATCATTTTACATTTACCCGTTGACTGTTTTTGGTTTTTTTTTAAGATTTGATTTATTTGTTTGACAGAGATCCCAAGTAGGCAGAGAGAGAGAGAGAGGGAGAAGCAGGCCCCCCACTGAGCAGGGAGCCCGATGCGGGGCTCAATCCCAGGACCCTGGGATCATGACCTGAGCCGAAGGCAGAGGCTTAACCCACTGAGCCGCCCAGGCGTCCCTACCTATTGACTGTTAATTACCTGAAACCTTCATGAGGGCATTGACTGTCTCATTGTTAAGCCCCCAGCACAGTGCCTGGCATATAGTAGGAGCTTACGATTGCTTAAAGGAATACGTGAATAATAAGTACCCAACCAGTGTGTTGATCACTAGTGTTAGGATTAATTTTGTCAGGCTGGACCCTGGTTCTCTGGCTAGGACAGGCCTCCGTAGTCCCATCTGCAAAACAGGGAGGGAAGTCAAACTCTGGGGAACTGCTTCCTCCCATCCAGAAGCCCAATATTTAAATTTGAATGTCATAAATGTAATAAAATAAATTTAATTTAAAACATACACCAACAAATCTGAGCTTTAAAAACCACGGATGAGGTACGGATTCCAGGGGCAGAATTCCACACGGGGTCCCCCCCTGCTCCTGAGGCTAGGGGCTCCTCACTGAGCAGCTATCTGACAGCCCTCCCTGTTCTGACATTCTGGAGTCCTTGCTGCTAACCCTCCCTTCTGCAAAGTCCTTCCTGAATTCAGAACATGGTCTCTCAAGCTGCAGCCCAGCCACAGCCTTTTTGGTTCTGTCTGTCTAGCAGCGGTGGGAGCGAGGTGGAGTAGGGACCCCTCCCCTGCGCCGTTCACTTCTGCCAGCTTTTCCGGGGTGAGGTGTCCCATCCCAGAGTTTCCTGCCATTCAGTCCCGGAAATCCGCCCACTGCTGGGAACAGATTGGCCAGGACACTGGGATCGCCCCAGTGCTTCCTCCTGCTTCCTGTCTCCTTCCTCTTGGGCCCTGGGGAGGGAACAGAGCCTTGGGGGGGGGGGGGGGGGTGACTGCACCAAGGCACAAGTGGTCAGAGCCAATGGGGGAGCTCAGGGCAGAGGCTGAGACCCAAGAAGCTGCCGGCTTGGGCTACACTTAGTCCCCATCACCTCACCCTGCCCCTCTACAACACTCCAGGATTTCCAAGACTTAATGTCACCATGTCTGCCTCTGATTCACTGTTATCCTTTGCCTGAACTATTGCCACACATCATCACTGGCCTCCCTGCCTCTATGTGTGTTGTCTGTGACTTGTTCTCACTCCAGCAGCCAGAGCACTCTATTAAAGTGAAAGTCGGATCACAGATCTCCTTTGCTCCAACCCACTGGAGTGGCCCCAGTGTCACTCAGAACAAGGGCCAAAGTCCTCCTGAGAGCCTTACAGACTGGCTTCTCACCATCTCTCACACCCAATGTCCTACCCCGCTCTCTTCTCTCTCGCTGCTCCAGCCATGCTCAGCTTCTTGCTGGCTTTTGTACCCACCTCAGGGCCTTTGCAGTTTCGGTTCCCTCTGCTGGAATACTTTCCCCCCAGGTACCACTGAGCTCAGACCCTACCCTCCATCAGGTCTTTACTAAAATGTCCCCTTCTCAGTGAGGCCTTCCCCGGCCACCTATCTGAGAGTGTGAACTTCTCAACACTCCCCACCTCCCTTCCCTCTTTACTTTCCCTCTTTATTTCTTCTCTAAAGCACTTCATCAGATCTGTCATGCATTGACTATCTTCTTCCACTAGAACACAAGTTCTGAGAGGACAGGAATTGGGATCTGCCAAGAGCAGTGCCAGCTACCCCATAAAGATTTTTTTGAATGAATACATGTCACACAGCAGCCCCACGCAACAAGATCTGGTTCTCAGGGCTCAGTTCTCTGTAGCTGGCACAGTCAGCCATCCCTTCTCTCTCCCCCTTGCTCCTCCTTGCACTCTAGCCTTCCTGCATGTCCTCCAAAGAGCTCTTCTCCCTCCAGCCTCAGGGCCTTTGCACATGATGTTCCCTCTGCTTGGAACCCCCTCATTCCCTTAGGGCCAGAGTGGTTCTGACTTGACCTTCAGATCTCAGTGTTCTTGGAGAGTTCTAGAACATTCTCTCTCCCATTGTAATGATCAAATGCAGAAATCAAATCTTCCATTTTTAAAAACTCAGCTTAACCAATTAATTAACTTACTTTTTATTTCATGGACTTAAAAGGCACTTCCTCTCTAATATTAGTGGTAAATCAATTAATAAATAATACTGACAACTGAGCTAAATCAGTCCCATTAATCAGCCACATTAATTATTCAAATAACCAACCCCTTTAATTGCCTGTATTAACTGATGTGTTCTGATAACTGATACCACTTATTGCATACATTAGCTTAATTAATTGGATTAATGAGCAGTAATTAGAGCCCATTATCCTTTATTTCCCCAACACAGGTTTAAATCTGAGCTTTACTTTCAAGGCTCCATCCTGGCCTGGGAGAAACGGTGGGGGTCCCCAAAGGATCCTGGAGGAGAGGCAGTAGAGAGTAGCTGCTGTCCCATCCCACCTTGGCCCTCCGTTGCCGTGGGCCACCTTGCCCTCTGCAAAGGTTGGCTGCCTGTCCATCATCTCTCTGACCCCCAGTTTGTCCCTTTGGGGCTCCAGGCCTGGCTATGTGGCCACTTCCCCAACATTTGCCTCCTGCTTCTCAGCTTTCCCCCTGCCTTCACCTCTCTGGGGTCCAACTGCCTCTTCTGTAAAGGGGGCCATAGGGCCATAGGGCCACAGGATCCTCAGAAGGAAGGATGCAGAGTTCTCAAAGTCTGTGAGGCTCCTCTTGCTGCCCCAGCTCCCAGCCAAGGAGATCTCCCATCCTGCCCTTCCTGGGGAACTGAAGATTCTTCCCACCCTTTACTCTGACCATTGCTCAGCCCGGCAGAAAAGCAATACTGCTCCGTGCTCCTTAGTTTTTAAAGGCCCTGGTCAGAGAGAGCAGAGGCAGAAAGCCCTGTTTTTCCCCAGAGCACCTTGCCATGGGCCCTTTGGGATTCTCTGCCAGGTAGGCTCTTGGCTTTAGCCCCTGCCCTGCCCCATGTCCTATAAGATGGGCCCCCACTGTCTTGAAGACATCCCTGCTCCTTCTCCACAATTCTGTGCCCTCGGTCTTCTTGACTGTGGTGAGCTTGCCAGCAGGTGTTCAAAGAGGGTACCAGCCCTGTGAAGATAGGGCAGGTGGGAGCCACTCTTTCGGGGACAGAACCAAGGCTTTTGAGCCCCGAGAGCTACTAACTGGTACTCGGAATCTGCTGGCAAAGAGCAAAGGGGTGGGCACGGGTGGAGTGCTGCCTGAATGCCTGTAATCTGGAGGCCCAGCTCGAGAGGGGAGAAAACTGAAGTCTGTGACTTGGTCCAGGACACACAGCTGGCTCAGACTAGATGTGGGTTGGCTCCCCTTTGTTCCTTGCAGGCTCCCCTGGAAAAAGGGGAGTGCTCTAGGGTGGAGAGGAGGAGAAGGTGGGGAGGGGAGGGCAAAGAAAATGAATATTTCAACTGGACCACGAGCCCAGAATCGGCATCAAGAAGAAATGGAGCCGGGATGAGGGGAGAGAACCCTCTCGGGCTCTGGAGAGGGCCCTCTGTTGGGAGAGAGGAAGCAGCGTGACCCTGGGCACGTTCCCCTCATTGGGCCTCAGTGAACTTTCCCATAACATGGGTGTGCTGAGAGCAAGAGCAGTTCCTTGTATGGGTACATCTCTGGGCCAAGCCCAGGACAGATGCTCTACCTCATCTAGTCCTCAAAGCGCCCCTGTGACGCAGGTGCTGTTATTATCCCTGATACACAGATGGGGAAACTGAGGGTCAGACAGGGCAAGGGAGTTGCTCAATGTTGTGCTGTCAGCGAAGTACCCAACTTCCTCCCCATGCTCCACAGAGGTCCAGGATTCTGCAAACAAGGTCCCCTGAGGGTTTGGGGGGATGTGGCTCCAGCTGGGGGGGGGGTACAGTCCGTCCTTCCTGAGCCAGTGTAGTTCCCACAGCCTGAGGCATCCGGGGGTCTTGAGGACTGTGAGAAAGTCTCCACAGGAAATGAGAGCTGGGAGCAGCTGGGCCCCTTCCGAAGACAAGGACCAGCCGCTCAGAGCCTGAGGAGGCCGAACAGGCTGGGCCCACCACAGCCCCCTCCCCTGGTGGGTAATCACTACCAGATGCCCAGCAGCTGACGTCACTCTGAAGGGCCGAGAGGGTCGTGGGACTCTGGGGAGTGCTGGGAATTCTTGGACCAGAATCAACATTCCAAAAGGAAATGGGATTGGGGGGGGCGGTGGTTCTGCGCCTGTTCTCAGTGTCTAGCACAGGGCTGGGTGTCCCCAGCTCACCTGTGGGGTGCCACCTTCTCCAAGTCTCCCTCTGAACAGCCCTGGGAGCGGGGGTGGAGGGGCCTGGGTCTCTATGATCCGGCAGGGAGGAAAGGACGCTTGGGTGTGACACTTTACAGTGAGTAGAACTGCATTCAAACCCTCCTCAAAGGAGAGGGCCTCATAAAACATAAGTCAGGGTGAGGCCCTCCTCTGCTCAAGGCCAGCGATGGCTGCATCTCCCTGGGTCAAAGCCAGGTCCTTGCCAGGCCATCCAGGCCTTCCATTATCTGAACCTGTTTCCTCTCTGGCCTCGCCTCCCACAAATCCACTCCCCAGCGCCCCCATCTTCATCTCCTCCAGCCACTGTGGGTCTCAGCCGCTCCTCAAACATGCCAAGGACGCTCCTACCTCAGGGCCTTTGTACCTGCTGTTCCTTTGGTCTGGCACACTCTTCCCCAGATATCAAGAGGGTTTGTTCCCTCATCCCTTTGTTCAAACATCACCTCAAAGAGACCTTCCTCCTGGCTAGCTTTTCTAAATTGCTACCACCAGACACCCCCCTGCAAAATCAATTCCGCTAGCTGATTTCACTGTTTCTCCCAGCACTTCTTTCTTCTGCGTGACCAAATAACGCCTCCTCTTATTGTTTCTTCCCCATACTGCAGTGGGGCTCCATGATAGCAGGGTTTTGTCTGCTCTGCTCACGGCTCTCTCCCCAAAACTTGCAAGAGTGTCTAGGGCATAGTTGCATCGCAGTAAATATTCAAGTGAATGAAATTCCCACTCAACAAAATGTGTCATCTCGAGCAAGTTAGCAACCTCACTAAACCTCCGTGTCTTCATCTGTAAAACGAGCTCCAATTATCTCTCTTCCACGGGCTTATGGGAGGTCATTTAAGTAACATAGAAATGGCTTCGAGATTTGTACCTGGTGGGAGGTGAACTGTGGACCTAGTGACTTGGGGGTTGGTCAAGCCTGGGATCAAATCTAGGCTCTGACACTTTATCTCTCTGTGACCCCAGTAAAATCCCTTCCTCTCTCTGAGCCTTGCTTTCCTCACTGGTAAAATAAAGCAAGTAGAGGTTCCTCTTCACAGGGCCTGGGTAGTAGACAGTACCCGTGGGGTGCGTCCGGCAGGGTCTGGCCATTTGTGAGCCGGATCTTGACCTCTTGGATGACCCTGACCTGACAATTCCTGCGTGCGGGCAGCGGTTTGGGTGGAAGGTGCTGGGGTCTCCTTCCTTCACTGTGCCTCCCCTTCCTCCTCCTTAACACGGACTGAAGGGGAGGGTGTCAGGGCTCTTTGGACCTGCTATTTCCCTGCAGAAGGCCGAGGTGCCAGGAGTCGGGGGGTAGAGCGAGGTGAGGTTGGTGCTCTCCTTTCTGGGAGCTAAAGGCCCTTCGGTCCTTGTACTACTGGCCCCTCCTCCCTCCTTCCTCCTCATCCCCCATGATCTCAGCAGGAACAGGGCACCAGGAAACTCCTGCAGCCTCGCCTCTTCCCCTTCCTTCCTTCTACTCCAGGTGCACCCTGCCTCCCAGGGGGAAGGGGAGGGACACCATCTACCTCAGCCTAGACCATTCCCTGAGCAGCCACTGAGATGACTCCCTTGGGACACTTGGGAATGGGGCCCCAGTCTTGCTCAGTGGCAATTCTCAAATACTCTCCTCTCCAAACTGTACGTATCATCTGAGACCATTCCAGTTCCATCCGGGCTGCTGAGAGATTGAGGCCCAGAGTAGGGCAGGGCAAATCTGAGATCATACAGGCAAAGCAGCTCTCCGGGACAGGGCTGGGCTTTGGGGGCTCCTGGAAGAAACTCTAATTCCTGGTCTCCTGCTTGGCCTGGAGGGCAAGTGGGACACTGGGTCTCAGGACAGCAGGAGGGGCTCAATCAGATCTGCTAACCCCACACCCCTCAGGACCTTTGGACACTCTGGCTGATTGGGGTAATGGAAGGCAGTGTGTCTATTTCCTCTGCCCGCTGTAGGCCAGGCCTGATGCCGGAGGTCCTGCCAGGAAAACCGAGGCCCCTGCCCACAGGGAGGAAGCTTGGGTGCTAGACTTGACATCCTCAAAGCTTCTCAGGACCATCCCTCCCAGAGGGCCCTATTGGAGGGGAAGGGGCTGCCCATCCTTTAAAGGCACGAGCCAGGAAGGCAGAGTTCTGACCTTCTATACTGTTGCAAACAGGCAAGTAAATCTCCCTTTCCTCATCTGTAAAATGGGGGTGGTAATTGTGTCCCTCTTCTGAGGCTGTTGTGAGGAGTAAATGCCCAACCTGTGCGAGGACAAGACAGGCACAGAATTACACCAGAAGGAAGCTTAAAAGTCCCTGATGCTAACAGGGCATCCTGCTTTGTTGGTTGCCCCAAGGGCACTGATTTCCCCTCAAACCATTCCCAGCTCCGCAGGCCCTCCTCCAGGCCAGTTCGGTCACTCACCCTCTGGGTCCCAGTGCGGGGCATCTTCGTCCCACTGCAGTCATGGTTCCCGGGGTCACTGCCTGCAGCCTGGACACCTCCTCAGCCCAACGGCTCCCGCCTTTCTCAGGCCACGGAGCTGCGGAGCTCCGTGCCTGACTCCGGGGGCGGAGCCTGACCTGTAGACCACGCCCCGGGCACGCCCCTCACTGTCGGGCGGGGGCCGCTCCACAGCCTACATCACCCGCCGGGAAGGACACGCCCCGCTTCGAGCACGCCCCTCCGCCTCCTGTCTCGCTCCGCCCTCTCCCCCCATCTGTCAGCGTCCGGGGCCCGGAAGGCCACGCCCCCCGAGCGCACCCTTCCTCCTCCGCCCGCCCGGTTCCAACGCCTGCCACCCGCGACTGCTCGCCGCGCATCCTGAAAAGGACACGCCCCTAGACACGCCCCTCCACGCGCCCCGCTCCTGCAAACTCCCAATGCACATCTCAGACCCTGGGATGCCTCAGAAAGGCCCGGAACCTATCAGGCCCTCTCCTTTACATACAGTCCTTGCTCCTCCACGCCCAAGTAGGGCTGGACTGAGTTGGGGGAATAGCAGAGGACCACAGCCTGGAGCAATTAGAGACGAAGGAAAAGCACTTACACTTTGTGGGTGTGCCAAGCCCTGTGCTAAGATTTTACAAGTCCTGTATGGTATTCTTGAATTCCCCTCACGCTCCTACAAGGTAGGTGCTCTCATTATGCCTTTCTATCAAACGAGGAAACTGAGGCTCAGAGAAGGGAACAGACTTATCCAAGGTCACGCAGTCAGTAAGAGGCAGAGTCTGGGCTGGATTCATTCTGCAGCTTTACAAAGTCTTTCCCCCCATTGAACAGCGGTCTAGACACAATTACCCCAGCACAAAGAAGCTGTGCTTGGTGTCTTGGAGAAAATCCATTGAAGGGAGGTTCCAGAACCAGCCTTAGAATTATTTTTGCTCAGCTGGGGGTTTTTTCCTCCTTATTTCAAGAAGCACATCTGATGGGTGTGGTTTAGACACAGGCTGTGAGGGTTGAAAAGCTGGAGACTGCTATGTTTGGGATTGAAGGTGTTCCCCAAGGGCACAAGCAAGCACACAGCTGTAGGTCTTCAAAGGTGGTGGGTACAATGTGAGACGTGAGTGTGCGGCCACGGGAGGCAAGCAGTTTTCTGCTCAAATCCAGCTCTACCACCTTGGCTGAGTCTCAGTTTCCCCATCTGTAAGATGGGGCTAATGACAGATGCTTTTGCAGAATTGTCCGTGAGTAACGTTGGTTTTGACACCCAGTAGAACGGGTGCATCTTAAATGGGAGCTAGGGTCATACCATCACAATCTGTATTTTTGCATGAGTTCGATTCACCCAACAAACAAGTTAAGGAGCAGTGTTGTCCAGCAGGCTAAAGGTGGTGATTTGGGTGTGGGGGCTCTGGGTAGGGATCCAGTGACTGGGCCTAGCACCCAGCTAGCTGAGGGCCCCTGCTGGGGGCTGTCTAGAGCAAGTCAGGTGGGTCTTAGTTCAAATCCCACTTTGTCATTTGCCAGATGTGCAACTTGACTGGGGCAGACAACTTCCCTCTCTGAATCTCAACTTCCTTGCCCGTCATATGGAAACAACAGAATCTCCCCCTCCCCCAGGTGTTTTTGTTTTGTTTTGTTTTGTTTTGTTGAGAATTAATTGCAAGTGAAGGATAAAGCACAGTGCCTGGTCTGTAGTAAGCCCTATGGTTAATGTGTAGGGCTTTTATCCCCCACCCAATGCATGTGTCAGGGGGTCCTCTCCAGGCTCTATTGGCAGGAGGCTTGGAGACACCACTCCTGCCGCTCCCACCCTCCCCTTACCCCGGTGGGCACCTACCTTTCTGGAGGCATGTTCCTGGGGCCTCTTTCTTCTTTTCCGTCTGCCCTGAGATCCTCAGGCTTTTCCGTGGGGCCCATTGTCGAAGGATTGGGTCCCACTGCTAGGGTGTCCTCCAGGGGGACACTGGTCCCCACCACCATCTCCTTGGTTGCCTCTAAGCCTGGAGGGTTGGGCAGACCTTGGGGCACCAAGTGGGGTTGGTCCACCTCCTTGGTCTCCTGGGTAGCCTGTTGGTCCCGAGCCTTCCTGATGCTGAGACGAGGCATGGTGCCCATGTGGCTATACATATCGCTGGAGCGGGCATAGGCTGGGGGGCTTTTGGGGACGGTGACCATGTCATCCTGTGTAGCCTCAAACGGGTCAGGCTCCAGATGGGACCCGAGACTGACGGTGGTTGAGGACCGTTTCAGAGTGAAGGACCGAGGGAGGTTGGAGAGACTCCCGAGGCCCTTGAACTTGAAGAACTCTGGTGGGGGGGGGGAGAGAAAGGATTAATGGCTACAGCATTAATAATAACAAGAAAAAACACATGTTGTTCCTCTTATAGAGGGTTCAGGGAGAGTCAGGGCTTCACAGACATTCCCTCTGTTATGGTATAACCTGGCAGCTCTAGAGTCACGGAGCCCTGGCTTTCAGTCCCTTCTCTTGCACATCCCAGCTGTGTGACCTTAGGCAAGTCGCTTGACCTTTCTGAGCCCCATTCTCCACATTGGCAAAATAGAGACTGTAGTACCCACTTCCTGTGGGCAGCAGGAGGACTGAAGGAAAGTTTGTAAGCAACATAATAGCCTGCATAAGTCAGGGAGACAATGATGGTGATCACAGCAAATGCCTCTGGTTGGTCAGATGTGCTGCAAGCATCAATTCCCAGCACAGTTCAATGGCACAAGTTAAATTTCCCTTTTTTGCAGATGACAAAGTACAGGTTAGAGCTGTGGAGGGAATCGCCCCAGGTGGCATAACCAGCAAGTGAAGCGTATTTGTGTGCGTGGGGAGAGGAGGGGCGTGGGGGGGCGTGTTTGAGCACCTGGGGCGGAGGGGGTTGTCGGGAGTCTGGGGGGCCCACTCTCTGAGGTTCTGTCCTTCCTGTCAGCTGAGTGCTGGGTCCTGACTCAAGCTGCTGGGTTTGGGTGATACCATCTCCTCATTTCCGCAGGGGTGCGTGGGAGTTCCCTCCCCCACCCACCCCACCCCCCGCTGTGGGACTGCCCCCTCCTCAAAACCACCACCATCTGACAACCCTATGGCCTCCAGATGAGCAAAAAGGGAAAACCCTGGCATTCTCACTTCCTGGGCACCCTCTGCCTCCTCAGGTCCTCACCACCATGCTGGAATATATGGGTAGGATGTCCCCATTGATGAGAGAGGAAACTGAGGCCAAGAGACAGGAGGGGCTTGCCCTGGGTCACACAGCAGGGCTGAGCCTGGATGAGGGTTCAGGGCTCTGGATTGCTGGGGTCAGTGTTCTGGGGCTTTCCTCCTAGCCAAGCCCACTCCCTCCTTGGTCTTAGCCTCTGCCTTCTGACAAACACTGTCAGAAAATTCTGATTCCCTGCTCTTGGAAAGCTATGTCATGGGCAGAAATGTGTCATTTGGCAGGAGGGAGACCAAGACTGTGGTCTCCTGGGCACCGAGGAGGTGTGGAGGAAACAGTAATGGGACAGGGAGGGAAACCGAGGCCCAAATTCAGGGACATGGCATTGAGCCCTGCTCTGAAGCTCTATATGATCTCAGACAAGTCTCTGGGCCCTAGTATTTTCATCCGTGGAATGCAGTCATAACCCTGGCCCTGTACACTGACCCCCTCCCACCCCCATGCCGGCAGATGGAAGCACTCAGGGGAAGCAGAAGTTTGCTGAGACCAGGAGGGGACAGACCTGGGGAAATAGAGCCTTGGTGAGTATGATCCCTCATCAAGTTGCTCTGGGTCCCAGCTCCCTATTGCTGGGGACACGGGACAGCATCCCATGGCACACCTACACACACTCCAGCCCCAGGAACTTTCAACCCAGCAGCCCCCCCCCCGCCACTGCCCCCAGAGGCAGGGCATGGGGCATGTGGAGGTCTTCCCTTGCCCAGCCATGGGGTCCAAGATAAACCAGAAACGGACACACAGATGAATGCAGGGACAGAGAAACAGAGATGGGCAGAGTCAGGGATGGAGAGCCAAACCAGGTGGAGACAGAGAGAGCTACCGGGCCAGAGTGACGGAGGGATGGCGACAAGGAACCCAGAAGCAGGGAGCTCCGGAGAGAGGCAGAGGTGGACAGAAAGGGAAACGGAAATGCGGAAATGCGACCGTGAGAAAGAAGCAGAGAGAGGCCGAGCTGGATGGACAGACAGAGGGATGAAGGGCGGTGCAAAGGGCACCCACACTCACTGAACTTTCTGCTGGCTTTCTTGGGCCCCTCCGTCATCTTGGCAAGTCGTGCAAATCCCCTGGCGGATGGGCAAGTGGCCACGCACGACTTGGGACATCGACGTGAACGCTCCTCCCTCACCTCCCCTTCCCCTTTCTCGCACCCTCTCACTCGCTTCCTCTGTGTATTTTTAAACCAGTGAACTCCCACAGCTCCACCCTCCCCATCCTCTCCACGGGGGGCGGGGGCCAGGGCCTCCCCCATTCTGGGCCCCTGTGGGCTGCCTCCTTGGCTTTGGCTGATGGTGGGGGGGAGGGCAGGTGCAGACCACAAGCCCATGGGACCTGGAGGGCCCGGGAGACAAACCACAGACCCCGGGAATGGAGCCCGCTGGGCGGGGGGCTATCAGGGGGTCTGGCCAGCGGCTGGAACGGTGCCGGGAGTCCCCACAGGGCTGTTTGTCCCAAGCCTCCGTGTCTGGGGAAAGGGCTGGCAGCAGCGAAGAGTGCTGTGGTTAGGCCTGGGGCCCTGGGACCACCCAGACCAATTCTAGCTTTGGCTGGCTACTTTGTCACCGTGTGATCCGGGCTAAGCCACCGACCTCCCTGAGCCTCAGGTTCCTCACCATGAGCAGGGGGCATTTGCCATGCCTACCTCACAGGATCCAGTGCTTGGTGCAGAGCCTGGTACAGCATGGATGCCCACCAGGGCACAGTCACTGTTTCTTAAGCCAGCAGGGACACAGTGATAATTTGGTCCAGCATACCCATTGTACAGACTTGGGGAGACCGAAGCACAGACAGGCAGAGAGGTTGTCCCAAGTCATATGGTAGGTTGATGGCACAGACTGGGTTATATCTCCCCCCTTTAGGTCCCTTAGCCCACAGCCTGGTGCATTTCCACCGTATGTGTGTGTATATACGTCTTGCTCATGTGGGCAGAACAGAGATGAGGAAGTGAAACTCCCCTACACAGGTTGCTCTAGACACCTGCGGAGGCTGCCTGCAGCTGCTGGGCTTGAGGGGGCCGCAAGACCAGGGGTTTCAAATCCCAGCTCTGTGTACTGCTGTCTTGAATCCCCAGTCACCTGTTCTCTAGAATGGGCACAAATGCAAGGGACATAGTTAACAGCATGATTGGACATGATTATCCTGGCCCCCCAGCTGGCAACCGAGTCTTCGAGAGAGGGGAGAGGAAGTCCAGGGTCAGGTGAGGCCTTCTAGTGTGTTCTGATCACTTAGTACATTCCAGCCAGAGAGCTTGGTCCTCTTGTCCTAGGAGGTAAATGTTGTTTCTCTTGTTCCCATTTTACAGATGGGGAAACTGAGCTGCTGCAATCCCCCACCCCCAACCTGCCGCCAAATTCAGCTTATCTGGAATTAGGCCTTGCTTGTCCAGCTATGGAGCTTGAGGTCCTGACTTCCATTCCTACCATTCCGGCAGCTGGATGCTGGGCCCTGGTAGGGGAAGCATCTGATTGAACCTTTTTAATGGGATGAGGGGGAACCTGAGGCCATGAAGGGAAAAGGGACACATCCTATGAGACCAAGACAGCAGGGTCCTGCTCCCAGACAGACCTGGAGGGGACCAATGTGCAAAGTTCAAATGAAAGAATGGGGTTTCTGGGTCAGGTTTCCAGAAGGAAAGATCCTTCCACTGAGTCCTGACCATGAGCCAGGCATGGAGCTGAAAGCCTCCAGAAATCATCCACTGAGTCCCTACAACAGACCTGTGAGGCGACTGTTGGTATTGTCCCATTTTACAGATGAGCAAACTGAGGCTGAAGAGGAGCAGAGACTAGATAGACAGACACTCAGGTGTCCTAGGCTCCAGGCCCATGCTCCCTCCAACCTCCAGTTGTCAGAAGAGAGAGGAGGGCCTGTGGCCTGGTGGTAGCTAGGGGTCTTCCTCACAGAAGCAGAAGGTGGGTCCCCTGGCTTCTCTCCTGGGAGGCAGTCCCAGTGACTTGGGCTAAGTGCAGGGTTTCTGGCACTCCCAAGTTACTGTGTGACCTCTTTGGGACTCAGTTTCTACCTGTGAAATGGGGTCACAGGGACTCTCATTTCCAGGGGTTGTTGGGAGGATGAAAGGAGCAAAAATGTTGGCTCAGGTTAGTCCGCCATGGCCTCGGTAGCCCCTAGGGGTTGTTGCTGAGGGATGAGGGTGGTTCAGGCTGGGGGCAGATTGGCACAGGCCCAGAAGACCCCAGAGGAGATCCCGTGAGAGAGCGGGGGACCCCGGGCCATGCTGAGGTTGTGTCGCTGAGGCTTATGAGCGCTGGGCCAGTCCTACCTTGGCCTGGGCGCCAGGGCCGTGGCTGAGTCCCTGGGAGAATGAATGGGGCTCAGTGTGGCGGCTCCACTGAGCTCAGAGCCCCCTTTGTGCTGCCTTGAGTGGCCGTTGGGAGTGCGGCTGGGGACCTGCTGGCGGGTGGCTGTCCCGCAGGCCCTCCTCAGCCTGCTTTGGAGGCCAGCCCAGAGCAGCCCGTGGGCTCCCGGCCTTGCACATTCAAGGGTCTTCCTGCCTTCAGGCCTCGGCTTCGGCTGGACCCACACCAGTAATGCCGCTCTTCCCTGACCCGCCCGCCCCCCCCCCCCCCCCCCCCCCCCCCGCTGCACAACTGGCTGCAAGTTTTGCCTCCATTGAGTGGCCCCAGCTCTAGACTGAGCCATAGTGCCTTAGGCAACCCTGCTCTGGTTTCTGTCCCCTCCCTCCTACCCCTTTCCCCCAGTCTGTGACTCAGCTGCCTTCCATTTGGCCAGGTACTAATAGGGATTGGAATCCTTGAACTTCAGTGGCTCAGTGGGTTAAGCCTCTGCCTTCAGCTCAGGTCATGATCTCAGGGTCCTGGAATCGAGCTCCGCATTGGGCTCCCTGCTTGGCAAGGAGCCTGCTTCCCCTTCTCTCTCTGCCTGCCGCTCTGCCTGCTTGTGATTTCTCTCTCTCTGTCAAATAAATAAATAAAATCTTTAAAAAAAAAACAACCCGGAATCCTTCCACTTCATAGTCAAGGGCACTGGACCCAGATGGACCCAAGTTCAGATCCCATGTGTAGGACCCCAGGGAAGTCACATCGCCTTGCTGAGCCTTGTTTTTCTCATCTGCAAAATGGTACAAACACAACATCCCTCCCATGATCCCTGGCAGTGAAATAAAACATTTATAGTGAGTCTTATCCATATTACATTCACTTGCGTCTTTATTTGCATGTTCCAGACAGACCTCCTGTTCCCTGAAGGAGGAATCAGCCCTCCACAGCCGTGCTGGCCCCACGCCTGCTATACTGTAGGTCTCCGTCTTTCCTGGCTTGACCCAGTGGTCTGGTATTGAGTGTTGTGTAGGTTGATGGTAGATGACTCTAGTCTTTGTTTGTTGTTGTTGTTTTTCAATTCTAAGTATGCTCCATGCCCAACGTGGGGCTTTAACTCACAACCCTGAGATCAAGAGTTGCATGCTCTGCAGACTGAGCCAGGCAGGTACCCTGACCCTGGGCTTTGAAAGCAGAGACCTGGCTTTGAATTCCAGCTCCATAGCTTCCTGGCTGTGTGGCCTCGGGCAGGCCACATCACTACTCTGAGCCTCAGTTTCCTCTTCTGTAACTTGGGCCCCATAGAGCAACCTCTTAAGAGGAGCCCTGGAAAGCTCTGGGAAAATGACACATATCAACACAGGGCTGAGCACAAGGTCAGCACCCAGCTGGTGTGGGCAGAATGCCCATGGTGTACAGGGCCGCAAGCGTCACGCCACCATCCTCCATCTGGTCTCCCCGTGTCCTGTGCTCCTTTGCCTCCTGGGACATACCAGCAGCCAGGAGCAGCCCACCCGTGAGCCTATCTTCTGCTTCCCTCCATATGCCCCTCACCCTGTCCCTGCTCAGGAGAGAAAGACAGAAGCTCTGGGGCAGAGTCAAACAGCTAGCCAGTAGCTCCCTGTTCTAGCCCGTGCCTCAGTTTCCCTAACTATTAATTGGCAGCAGGACCAGAGGCTCTCACACAGTCTGGTCAGTCAGTCAGCAAACATTTACCGAGTCTTGGCCACACGCCTGGCTTGGCCGGCTTAGCGGATTCAGGGAAGCAGGAAACATTCTCCTCAAACCAGCAAATCAGAAGTCAGAGGCAGTGAGAAATCATTTCCAGCCAGGACCTAATTTCTTCACACTTCCACCTGGATGATCAGGGGCCCCGTGCCGGGGCTGCGTGGGCAGCCTTCTCAAGGGCTCCCAGTGCTTCTGCCAGGCAAGACCGAGGGCCCAAAACTCTGAGGGGAAGTGACTGGCGGATGTCAGGGTTCAGGCCAGGGGCTGGAGGTGACAACATCACCGGAACATCTGCTGAGGCCTCTGCCCACAGGATGTGACTTAGGGAGAGCTCGTGGGAAACAGGCAAGGGCCGCCTAAGAATCTGATGGTGGAGGCCACCCCAAACCATGATACACCCTCATACTACTGTCCCCTCCCACGCCTCCCATGGGCATCTGGGACACCTAGGCCAGTGGTGCTATGCCCTGCCCGTGCCCTAGCTCTGCCCACAGCCCAGATAGGTGGAGTCCTGACAGAGCTAAGTGCTCAGGGTTTGTGCCAGATTAACCTGGTTCAAATACTAGTGTGGCTGCTGGCCAGCTGTTGAGCCCTGGCCGGTGATGTTACCTCTGTGTGCCAGTGATGATAGTTCCTACCTCATACAGCTCAGTGAGAATTGAGATAATTCCCAGAAAGTGCTGAATGTATGGCTTGGACCATTTATTTTCCCTCAACAGATTGTAATTACTACAGGTGTTATTGTTATTATTATTGTTGTTCTTTCTCTTCTTGCCCTTCCCACCCCCAATTTAGCCAATGGCCTCCCAGCTTCTACAGTGTACCCAGAAGCTGACCTCAGATCACTCCCTGACATGTCTCGTGACTGCCTAAAACCCTTGATGGCCTCACACTGCCCTCAGGAGGGGGCTCCCTGCTGTTTGCCTAACCCTCGAGGCCTTCTATGGCAGGGCCCTCTCCCAGAACAGAGTCCCTTGGGACGCCAGGGGACACCATCAGAACTGCTTCCTCCTACAAGGAGGCCGCCAGGCCAAGCCATGAGGGGTAAGGGCTGCTGAGCCACCCTGAGGGCTTCCTGCAGGGAGACAGGTAACAGGGTGCACTGAGGAGCACAGCCCCAAAGGTAGGAGGGTCCAAGGAGTTAGCAAAGCACAGGAGGGGAATTCCTGGGAGAGAGCTGGAAAGACCCCAAATGTCACAGTTTGTGTTTTCCTGAAAGACAGTGGGGGAGGGAAATTCAGGCAGACCCCATTTTAGAAGGACCTGGAAGGTGCTGTGAAGAGGACAGACGGAGAGGCCAGACTGGGAAGACCAGGACTCAGGACCTATCAGCAGAGGACTGGAGAGAAGGGGCAGATGAAGGGGTGCAGAGGTGGTAGAAAGGACAGTTTTGCTGTGGGTTGATTGTTGAGTAGAGCTGGAGGAAGAATCTAGAGGCTCCTAGAGCAGGGAAGATATCAGGAAAATGCTGGGGAAGGGTTGGAGTAGGGGAAGGGGGCATGGGGTCAGGAAAGAAGACGGATGGGGGGGGCTTGGTGCCTGGCATAGGGAGAGCAGGTCTCAAACAGCACCATTGCTATACCCCTGGCCAGACTGTAAATAGCCTGACTCAGGAGAATCTTCCTCAGAATCAGAGACCAGATTCCAGTCCCAGCACTGTCACTCTGTGACCTTAGGCAAATGACCTCCACCTCCCTGAGCCTCAATTCCCTCTTCTGTAAAATGGGCTCATCATTGATGGGGTGGTTGATTCGGGATTCAGCAGGATTCAGCTAGCATCTACCCAGAACCTCTGTGTGCTCAGGGGTTCTGGGTAAATGCTAGCCATTTTTGTGATTACTGACCCAGCATTGACCAGCTCGGCGCAACTCAGCGGGGATGGAACTCCGGTGGGTTTCATCCCTGCCTCCCACAAAACAGGGGGTCCCGGGCTGGAAGGCCCGGGCGTTGCTCGCTCGCCGCCTCCGGTGTCGCCGCGCCCCCTAGCGGTCGTCGGTTGCCATGTCAACGGCGGGTGGCTGGGGCCCGGGGAGGCGACGGCGGGGGCCGTTCTCTCCTCCCAGGACCCGAGGCCGCTCCCTTGGCGCCTCCCGCCTTCGCCTGCGGAGGGGCACTCCGAGCCGGGGAGGAGAGGACTCTCCGCGGCAGCTGACATGTGGGGGTAAACTGAGGCACGCGGCAAAGAGCCCCGCAGCCAGGTGTCGAGCGCGGGGCCCCACCTCCGAAGGCGGAGGAGGGGCCGCGGGCGGTGACGCGCCGAGGGCGGCCGGCGGACAGCGGGCGGGCGGCGACGGCGGCTGCGGCGGCAGGTGCGGCCGCGGAGGGTGGGAGGGAGGAGGGAGGGGGCGGGCGGAGGGGGAGGGGAGGGCGAGGCCGGGGCACCTCCCCCTTTATAACGCGCCCCCTCCCGGGCTCTGGGGCCGCCTCCTCGTCGGCTCTTCCCGTCTCGCCCCCTCGCCCGGCCGCCCCGGGCCCGGGCCCGGCCAGGGAGCCCCCAGGCCGCGGCTCGGGGGCCGCCCCTCCGCCCGCCGCCCCGCGCAGCCCGGCGGAGGCGGCGCCGTCGGAGGAGGAGGAGCAGGGCACTGCGGCTGGCCCCGGATCGGGCGCCAGAGCGGCAGCGGCTTCGGCAGCAGCGGCGGCCCGGGCCGATGCAGCGGGACGCACCGCCCCGAGCCCCAGCCCCGGCGCCCCGGCTCCCCGCGCCCCCGATCGGGGCCGCCACCAACAGTGGCGGCGGCGGAGGCGGGGGCAGCGGCGGCGGCGGAGGCTCCTCTGCAGCTCCGGCTCCTCCTGGCCTCCCGGGAACTACAAGTCCCAGGGGGCCTGGCGGCGGGCGGCGGGCGGAAGAGGCGGGGTCGGCGCCGCGAGGCCGGAAGTGGCTGTGGAGGCGGAAGTGGCGCGGCCGCGGAGGGGCCTGGAGCACGGTGGCGGGGCCCGGAGCGGGAGCAGCGGCGGCGGCGGCGGCTGGGGGCGGCGGCGGCGGCGGTGGTGGTGGCGGCGGTGGCGGCGGCGCGCTGGAGGCAGCCATGGCAAAGCAGTACGACTCGGTGGAGTGCCCCTTTTGTGATGAGGTGACCAAATATGAGAAGCTCGCTAAGATCGGCCAAGGCACCTTCGGGTAAGGCTGCGCCCCCGGGGATCGGGAGCCCTGGGCCTGCACCCCTCAGGGCCGTCGTCGGGATTCCCGGGGCCGGACCCAAGCTGGTCGGGAAGCCCCGGAGCATCAAACGTGTCCCTTGGTCTCGCTAGGCCGCGCCGCAGCCAGCCAGGGCCTGACGGAGCCGGCTGGCTGGGAGGAGCCTGAGGCCCGTGATGGGGGGCGGGGAGGGGTTGCAGAGAGGAGCCTGCGAGGGGAGCGGGCTCTCGGAGAGACGCCTGGGTGAGGAGACTGAGGAAGGATGTAGAGGCTGGGAGAAGGACCGCAGATAGCGAGTGGCAAGGGTAGGGGAGTGCCCTGGGTACCCGACCCCGCCCCGCCCGGGGAATCCCTTTTTGCTGGCCTCCTCCTTTGGTGGGGGAAGGGCGGGCCCTGCAGAAACGACTTGATGAATCCTCTTGGGTCCCCCTCTCGGCCTGCAGGGAGGTATTTAAGGCAAAGCACCGTAAGACCGGCAAAAAGGTGGCTCTGAAGAAAGTGCTGATGGAGAACGAGAAGGAGGGGGTGAGTATGGGCCGGGTGGGCGGGCCTGCCAGTTCCCCTGGGCACGGGGTTGGGTTTCCACCCTGCTC
>ML110451.1:0-54340 GCA_003697995.1 Taxidea taxus jeffersonii
TTTGATATTTGCAAACATACAGGTCAAATAAGTTTTTGCCCTATCTAACTGCTTCTTGAAGGTACTTAAATTCCGCACAAATCTCTTGCATAATTTGTTTCTAATTCGCATCCATTTGAATCAAACAACAGGAAGAGTCTATGTTCCTATCCTGAGTCCCAGCTGTGACTGAAGCAATTCTCCCTTGAACTAGCAAAGAAACTCACCTCTGGAGGTCACTGGCAGGAATGTGAACACCCTGTTGAGAAAGAAAATGTTAAAGAACTGTTAGAAACCGTGGCAAATTGTAATATGCAATTTCACAAATGACTCCAGTGCAATTCTGGAAATGCAGCTTCTCTACCTCTTCTGGCACAGAATAAAATAATATTAATAACAGGTCAGACAGTGTAATAGTCCCAAATAGGAGGTCAAAAAAAGGAGGGGTATATAGACAGAAATGACTCAAGAGGCCACAGATTCTAATAAGACCATCTGCTTCCACAGAGTTTAGAATTCAAAAAAAATGAAGTTTTTTCTACTTCTCGTAAATGTATTTGACATTTTCAAGTTCTTTGTTCATATCATGGAAAGCTACTAGAAATGTCTCATATTGTCAAATGCACATCGCATTAATGGCTTTTATAAAAATGTAGACCCCAACCTTTGTGTACAGAGTGTTCACATATGTCATTGCTCGATCTGATGAGTCTAACCAGAGAGAGGAACGGTCTTCTCCATGATCCAATCTCCCTTTTTCCTGGGAATTTCAGTTAGGAAATAAACTTCTCCAAGCAGTTTTTATAGCTTCTGAGGGGTGACTGACATTGCCCAGCGTGCTAGGACCCTTACAGCCTCCCCTTTTTTCACTTCGTTTAACATCTCTACAATTTTTTTTTTCTGTCTATCCAGGCCATTTGCTCACTAATCTCTTCTTCCTGGTTCTGCCCACATTGAGGCCAGAAGCTTCCTCAGCCTGCTCCCATCTTCCATACTTTTCATCCACCAGCCACAACTTACTAAGAGAGCAGCTATCCTAAGGTGACATTGGCTTTTATAGTGAACACAGCACACACATGGCCATGTCATGCTTTGATTTCACACCAGCTCTGTGACAGTAGTTTTATCCCCGTTTTGCATGTAAGGAAACTTCATTGAGTTTGGTAGATTTACACTTACAGGAACCCTAGTCCTCTGACTTGTTCTGTAGATCCAAACCTGCCTCCCTGAGGGAAATTCATCTCCTGCGTCGCTATCCCTGAGTGGGGTGTGAGGGGGAAGGAAGTCTCTAAGGGTCCGCCAGGCCGCTACTATCCTTGGGCTTTGTCACCTGACCCCACTCCTCTCTGCCCTTCCCACTTTATCTCAACTGGAAATACCATTCAAGGGAGATAATCATTGACAACTTTTTCTTTTCTTTTCTCCTCTTTTCTTTTTAGAAAGAGAATACTCGTGTGAGTCAGGGGGAAGGCAGACAGAGGAGAGATTCCTAAGCAGGCTCCACACTCAGCGTGAGCCCAACCCAGAGCTCCATCTCATGACCCTGAGATCACGACCTGAGCCGAAATCAAGAGTCAGACACTTAACTGACTGAGCCACCCAGGTGCCCCTCATTATAACTTCATTAGTTATTTTTACTTTAAAATTATCCTACACTCAGTGTTACATTTATTCTTTCATAAAACACTCTTCTTTGGGACTGCTTCTTGCCCTCCTGCTTTTACTGCTTTGTGAGAATGCCTTCTTAAGGCTGAAGAGTATTGCGGGAAGTGCTCACCCGAAGACCCAGGAGAACCTGAAGGTATTTGCTCTCAGATGAGGAGGAGATAACATTCATTCAGCAACAGCTTGCAAACACTTTATCTGCACTATTTCATGTAATCCTCAAAACTGTCTCACAAGGGAGGCACTATTTATGTTCCTGCATAGCAAATGAGAAGACTGAGGCTCAGAAGTTTAAGTAATTTGCCAGATATCACACAGCAAATAAGAGCAGAGGGAGGGTTCCTGCCAGATCTGTGTCACAGCAACACCCATTCTCTTTAAACTGCTGATCTCCTGAGGCTTTATAGTCTAGCAGAGGGGAGGAGACCAATGCCCAAGAAGTGATCTGCAGTGCATGTTACAAATGATCAGAGACAAGTGAATGGTGGAGGGGAGTTCTGTGGACATTCAGAGGATTCCCCACAGAATCCTCTTAGAGAGAAATTTGGTTCCTCTTAGAGAGAAATTACCCCCCAGACCCCCAGAGCTTGTTGCCAGAGCTGAATTTCAGACATGGGAGGTGCTGATTTCCCAGGTTGGGGGGGGGGGTAGTGTCTCTGAATTCTGCAGGTGCCCAGGCTCAATGTCGTGTCCTTCCCTCAGCATCCCTCACTCTTCCTGGCTGCTGGAAGCTGCTTGGGGCACAGGACTTCTACAGAAGAGACGGAGAACACACAGGCGGATGGAGCCCCACCACTTGGATGTACGCCCTTGAACGCTTTTCTGGCCTCTTTGATCTTCCGGTAAAAACAAGAGCACAAGAATGTCCTGCATGAGATGTGATGACGATGAGCTGTAACCTGTCTGACACCTGGCAGATTCTCCGTTCGGGATGGCTTTAAAAAAATCCACCTGTCCTTGGAACAAAGGGCTTCACAGGTGTGGGGAAGACTTGGCGAGGAGGAGGCGGCAAAGAGTGGGTGTGGTGCTTAGAGAGGTTTGGGCTCCCAGGGTGGCAGACATAGTAAGAATTAAATGCCCTGTCAGAAGCTGGTTGCAGAGCTCGGCATATATCTCTTCAGGCAGGTCCAATGGTGAAGTGAGTTAGACCTGTGGATTGAACCCAATGTAAGCCTGATTTAAAGCAGAGTTTTTCCACATCCCTGGATCATGGAGTCACCTGAGTCACTTGTTTAACATATGGATTCCCAGGCCCCTCCTCCCCTACCTAGCAGGCTCTGAACCAGGAGCTCTGGGGCAGGTCCTGGAAATCACATTTTCCCCAACCAGGCGATTTTATGATGAGGGAAATTGGGAAAACATTGCTTTAAGATGTTCAAACTGCTTAGATGTCCACTAGGTAATGGAATCTGTGTAACGGGTTGATTTATCATCCCTATCTTATAAGAAAGATAACTAAGACCCAGCAAGCTCAGCACTGTGCCAAAATCTGTTCCCACTGGCTGCGGAGGGCTAACTACTCGGGAGAGTTAAATACTCAAGGAATTTGCAATTCAATTGTTAAGCCAATCACAGCTTGCAATCTGTCACGGGCAGTAGTTACACTGTGGATTTCACTTGGCCAGAGAGGAGCCTAAGGGTGCCGTTTCCTTCAGAGCACAGGCCAGTGATTGACGTGAACATTTCTCAGCTTTTCTCTGGGTTTTGGTTTGTGGCTCACTCTGAATACTGTATTGTCTTTTTCTTTAGGGAATCCGTAAGCACTATATGCAGAACAGGACTTCTTTTTTTTAAAGAATGGTTTGCTAGCACACCATCTAGGAAAAGTAATTAGTCTTGTTAGTAACTGGGCCAAGTTCACCTGTGTCCTTACTACTGGTCTAGGTGCATGGGTCCAGACATTTTCTCTTCCTGCAGTTAACATCCTTTATCATCCCTAGCACCTCCAGTCCTGGATAGATTTTTTTTTAAAGATTTTATTTATTTATTTGACAGACAGAGATCACACTGAGATCATGACCCAAGCTGAAGGCAGAGAGGCTTAACCCACTGAGCCACCCAGGTGCCCCCTAGATAGATTTTTTAAGGGCTCAAATTCTACAAAGGACCACCAGCTATGGAGTTGGTTCAGATTTTCGAGTTAGAGGATCTGAGCATTAGCTTTACACAACAGGGTCATGTCTCCCTCTAATGGATGGTAAAGAATAAGACAAGTAGGATTTCTACTTGTTGAATCAGAAGGCTGTGTATAATTTATTATATGTGATTTCTGTTTGCTGTTGAATCAGAAGGCTGTGTATAATTTACTATATGTGACACATATAACATGTGTTGAAACAATATATAGTAACTTAAGCAGTGGATATTCAAGAGCAGCACAAAAATGTCCTTTTGTTTTCATTCACTCAATATTTCATTCATTCAGTATTTATCATTTACTTAACTATGTGTCAGATGTTGAGGTATAAAGCTATGAATGACACCACACAAAGGCAAAGAATGAGAAAACTCATGATATGAAAGATTGCCAAGATATATAAAGGGAAAAAAACCACAGTATAGGACGGTATGAATGTCTTTTGATTAGAGGCACCTGGGTGACTCGATGGATTAAGCATCTGACTCTTGATTTCGGCTCAGGTCATGATCTCAGGGTCCTGGGATTGAGGCACATGTCATCCTCCATGCTCAGCGGGGAGTCTACTCAAGCATCCTCTCTCTCTCCCTCTCCCTCAGCCCCTCCCCCTGCTCTCTCTCTCTCTCTCTCTCTTTCTCTCACTCTCTCGCCCTCACCCTGAAATAAATACATCTTTAGAAAAAATAAAATAAAATAAAATAAAATATAAAAATTTTATCATTTGCGGGGCACCTGGGTGGCTCAGTGGGTTAAGCCTCTGCCTTCAGTTCAGATGAGATCTCAGGGTCCTGGGATCAAGCCCCGCATTGGGCTCTCTGCACAGCGGGGAACCTGCTTCTCTGCCTGCTTGTGATGTGTCTCTCTCTCTGTCAAATAAATAAATAAAATCTTTAAAAAATATATATCATTTGTGGGATGACTGGATGGCTCAGGTCATGATCGCAGGGTCCTGGGATCGAGCCCCACATCGGGCTCTCTGCCACGGGGAGCCTGCTTTCTCCTCTCTCTCTCTGCCTGCCTGCCTCTCTGCCTACTTATGATCTCTGTCTGTCAAGTAAATAAATACAATCTTTAAAATATATATGTATGGGGCGCCTGGTGGCTCAGTGGGTTAAGCTTCTGCCTTCAGCTCAGGTCATGATCTCGGGATCCTGGGATCGAGCCCCGCATCAGGGTCTCTGCTCGGCAGGGAGCCTGCTTCCCCCTCTCTGCTTGCCTCTCTGCCTCCTTGTGATCTCTCTCTCTCTCTGTCAAATAAATAAATACAATCTTTTTAAAAAAATAAAATAAAATAAAATATATATGTATATAATTTGTTCAAAAGAAAGGAGAGAGAATATATACACACCAACTCACATAAAATATTTCCAGAAACATACAAAAAAAACTACTAACACTAACTGGTTTCCTTCTAGAAAGAAAATAAGACTATCTGGAAAATAGAGGTAAGAGAGAACTTTTGTTGTATTCCTTTTATATATTTTTAATTGCAAACCATGTGAAGATATTTCCTAATCAAAAATAAACATTGGAGGGGCGCCTGGGTGATTCAGTGGGTTGGGCCTCTGCCTTCAGCTCAGGTCATGGTCTCAGGGCCTTGGGATCAAGCCCCGCATCGGGCTCCCTGCTCAGCGGGCAGCCTGCTTTCCCCCTCTCTCTGCTTGCCTCTCTGCCTACTTGTGATCTCTCTCTGTCAAATAAATAAATAAAATATTTAAAAAAAACAAACATTGGAAATTAGCAAAGCAGGTCCTGTGTTCAGTTACTTGGGAGGAAATTCACATATACGTACAATAACCATGGATAGAAACATGCTAGCAAGCATGGGAAGAGGCACATACTCTGACTGGATGGGGAGAAGACGTGGAAGCAGGAAAGCTCATTAGAGACCAGATCAAGGAGGACCTTCTATGCCAAGCTAAAGAGCTTTCACCTTATTCTGTAGGCAACAAGCCATTCAAAGATTTTAACAGGAAAGTTACAAGTAGATTCACATTTTAAAGGATCATTCTAGGGGCTCCTGGGTGGCTCAGTCGGTTAAGTTTCTGCCTCTTGGTTTCAGCTCAGGTCTTGAATCACGCTCAGCAGGGAGTCTGCTTGAGCATTCTCTCCCTCTGCCTCACCCCTCACTTGCACAGGATCTCTATGTCTCTCTCTAAAATAAATTTAAAAATCTTTTAATTTATTTATTTGACCGAGAGAGATCACAAGTAGGCAAAGAGGCAAGCAGAGAGAGAGGAAGGGAAGCAGGCTCCCTGCTGAGCAGAGAGCCCGATGTAGGGCTCGATCTCAGGACCCTGGGATCACGACCTGAGCTGAAGGCAGAGGCTTTAACACACTGAGCCACCCAGGTGCCCCTAAAAATCTTTTTAAAAAATAATAAAATAAAGGATCATTCCAATGGCAATGTGGGGGCAAGACTGCAGGAAGTCTAGACTAGACAAAAGTAGAGCCAGACCCCTTTTCAGTAACGTTCATGCTTCAAAGACCTGTTTTCTAGTGTTGGAATGCCTTAGCATAAGAACAGAAATAGGCTTGGCTGAGTCTGTGTTAAAGACAATTTATGGGGGATGCCTGGGTGGCTCAGTTGGTTAAGCGGCTGCCTTTGGCTCAGGTCATGATCCCAGCGTCCTAGGGTCGAGTCCTACCTCGGGCTCCTTGCTCAGCAGGGAGCCTGCTTCTCCCTCTGCCTCTGTCTGCCTCTCTGTCTGCCTGTGCTCACTCTCTCTCTCTAACAAATAAATAAATAAAATCTTTTTAAAAAATAAAAAAAAAAGACAATTTATGGAATCTGTTCAGATTACTTGTTCTTGGTCTGCAAAGAAGAGTAAATTATCCAATAACTGTAATTTACTTACAGTATCCTAGGCACACTAGCAAATACTGAATGGCACCTCACTAATCCTTGAAATAATCCTACAAACTAGGTCCAAGCATGCTGCTCAATTTTACAGATGAGAAGACTGAGACTCACATAGGTTAATGGCTTGCCCAAGGTCAAATAGCTCAAAAATGTCAGATGGATTTGAGCCCATCTGTCTCATCCCACAGCTCATGTTTTCAAGTATCAGCATACACAGGGTCCCCTCTGTGCTGTTCAGCCAAACCCTCACTCCCTCTCACTGCCAGACCTGACTTCTAAAATATGCCCCTTCCCAACCCTCTTGCTGGTGGAAATGCAACCTGGTGCAGCCGCTTTGGAGAAGAACATGGACATTCTTCAAAAACTTACAAATAGAACTACCGTACAGTCCAGCAATTGCACTACTATGTATTTACTCAAAGGATACAAAAATACAGATTCAAAGGGGTACATGCATCCTGATATTTACAGCAGCATTATCAACAATAGCCAAGTATGGAGAGAGCCCGTATGTCCACTAACAGATGAATGGATCAAGAAGATATGGTGTAGGAACACCTGGGTGGCTCAGTTGGTTAAGCACCTGCCCTCCTCCTGCCTTTGTGCTCACTTGCTTTTTCTCTCTCAAATAAATAAAATCTTTTTTAACAAGATGTGATATAGGGGCACCTGGGTGGCTCAGTGAGTTAAAGCCTCTGTCTTCGGCTCAGGTCATGATCTCAGGGTCCTGGGATGGAGTCCCACGTCAGGCTCTCTGCTCAGCAGGGAGCCTGCTTCCCCTTCTGTCTCTCTGCCTGCCTCTCTGCCTACTTGTGATCTCTGTCAAATAAATAAATAAGACCTTTTTTTAAAAAAAAGAGATGTGATATGATGTGTGTGTGTGGTGGAATATTACTCAGCCATAAAAAAAGAACGAAATCTTGCCATTTCCAACAACATGGATGGACCTAGAGGGTGTTATGCTAAGTGAGGTAAGTCAGCCAGAGAAAGACAAATAGCCTATAAATTCATTCATATGTGGAATTTAAGCAACAAAACAAACATAGGAGAAGAGAAGGAAAAATAAAATCAGATTAAAAGAACTATAATAGACTCAATGATAGAGAACAAACTGAGGACCAATGGAGGGAGGTGGGGAGTGCCGGTCTAAATGGGTGATGAGTACTAAGGAGGGGACTCATGATGACCACTGGGTGTTGTAAGTAAGTGACAAATCATTGAATTCTACTCCTGCAACCAATACTGTTAGTTAGCGTTAACTAGAATTTTTAAATAAAAATTTAAAATAAAATAAAATAAAATGTCCCCTTCCTTCCAGCAGCCCTAGGCAAAAGTCAGAAGGAGCAGTTAGACTTTTTTCTCCTTTTCATTGCCTCTCCCAACTGCATCCATTTCCTCATCTCCTTCCCACTTCCTCTCATCTCCATTTAGTTTCACCCCATCTCTTTCCCACCTCGCTCATCTTTTCCACCTCTCTTCATTTCCCTCCTACCTCCCTTCCCCTCTCATCTCCTTCCCACTTCCCCATGTCTCCATCTCAGCTTCCCTGTGCTTTGTGGTTCTTCCGCCCTGTTCCACTGGAGATGCAGGCCTTCTCTGCTCCTTTCCCGAAATTAAATTTACTGAATTGCAGGACACTAAGACAGAGAAGGACTGAGACCTTAAAATAAGGTTCTAAGGGTGGCATTTTAGGCATCCTCCAGCGCTGAGGACTGAGGTGGGCTAGGAAGACAGCTAGTCTTTTTGTATGGTCTTCACAGATGTCTCTTCTGTCACATGAGGGGCTCCTCATATTTACCCCAAAGAGTAATTTATGGCATTAAAATGGAAAAATTAAAATTACATGGGGCAATCTCACAACCCTGAGATTCCAACCTGAGCCGAAACTCCGAGTTGGGTGCTTGGCCAACTGTGCCAGCCAGGTGCCCCTCCATACCGTTAGATTTGATTTGTTACACTTTTCTTGACAATTGATCTGTGGTTTTCTTATCTAGGCACATCTTTGTCAGGTTTTTTTTTTTTTAAAGATTTTATTTATTTATTTGACAGACAGAGATCACAAGCAGGCAGAGAGGCAGGCAGAGAGAGAAGAGGAAGCAGGCTCCCCGCCGAGCAGAGAGCCCGATGTGGGGCTCGATCCCAGGTCCCTGAGATCATGACCTGAGCCGAAGGCAGAGGCATTAACCCACTGAGCCACCCAGGCGCCCCTGTCAGGTTTTGATATCAAGGTAATGCTCTCATCCTAGAATGAGCTGCTGTTTGTTTTCTCTCTGCCCCAAGAGTTCTTTGGGAGTTCTTTTCCTTTTCTTCTTTCTTTGGGAGTTCTTTGGGATTTTCAACTTCATGTTATAAATATCATACTATGGTTTTTTGTTTGTTTAAAAGGCCCGTTATCTTTAGAAGAGTTTTAAATTGAAAAATCATGTCTATTTACCCATGTAGTTAGCATTTCTTGTGTAGATATTGTTTCCAATATCTTCCAATAATCTATAGATACAGATTTCCATCTGGTATCATTTTTCTTCTGCCTGAAAAACTTACATTTCAAAGAAATGAGGGACGCCTGACTGGCTCAGTGGATAGAGCATGTGACTCTTGATCTCAGGGTTCTGAGTTTGAGCCCCATGTTGGGTGTAGAGAGTACTTGAAAATAAAATCCTTTTTTAAATTACCATTTAAAAGAAAAAAAAACAAAGAAATGAGCTATTTAGCCACAAAAAAGATATGGAGGAACCTTAAATGTGTATTTCTAAGTGAAAGAAACCAGCCTGAAAAGTCTACGTACTATTAGCTTACAACCATACAACATTCTGGAAAAGGCAAAACTATGGAGATGGTATAAAGATCAGTGGTTGCCAGGGGTTCAAGGAGAAGAGGGGGAGCACAGAGCGTTTTTGGGGCAGTGAAACCATTCTGTGTAACACTGTAATTGGGAATACATGAATGTGCATTTGTCGAAATCCATAGAACAGTACAACACAAAGGGTAAACCCTAACTATGGACACTCATATAAAATGTGTCAGTATAGGCTTATAATAATGAGCGTTATCACACTGACGCAAAATGTCAATTACAGGAGAAACTGGGGCCAGGGAGGAGGTATAACGTAACTCTGCTTCCTGTGCAATTTTCCTATGAACTTAAAACTACTCTAAAAATTAAAAGTCTATTTTTAAAAACTATTTCTATTTTTTTATACTGCAGATCTGCTGGTGATTAATTCTTTTAACTTTTGTACATCTGGAACATACTTGTTTTACCTTCATTTCTGAAAGGTATTTGTACTTGTAATATTTGTAATTTTTACGTTGACAATTCTTTGTTGTTGTTACTTTTTTTTTTAAGATTTTATTTATTTATTTGATAGACAGAGATCACAAGTAGGCAGAGAGGCAGAGAGAGAGGAGGAAGCAGGCTGTCCGCAGAGCAGAGAGCCCGATGCGGGGCTTGATCCCACAACCCTGGGATCATGACCCGAGCCGAAGGCAGTGGTTTTAACCCGCTGAGCCACCCAGGTGCCCCTGTTGTTGTTACTTTAAGGATGTTGTACAACTAGCTTCTCAATTGTGTATTTTGATGAGAAATCTTCTGTCATTCTTACCTTTATTTCTTCAGGCATAAAACATTTTTTTCTTTTCTAACTTCTCATTTCTCTTCGTAAATGTGCATTCATCACTAGCATTCAAGTGGAGAATCAGAACCAAAAAGAGATTTGTTGCAAGGAATGGGCTTATGTGATCATGCAGGCTGGCTAAGCAAGCCTGAAATCCACAAGACAGGAAGTCAGGAAGGGCACTGGAACTCTCAGTCTTAGGAAGAACTTCATCTCCTAGGAACAAGCTACATTCGACCTCTACTTGGGGAAGACACTGGAGGTTGTGGACCACTTCTCTCTCTGACCAGTTTATTTCATTTACTTCTAGCTCCTTTCTGAGACTTCAGATCCTTCTGGCCTTTGGGTACTATTGCTAGAATCTGCAAGTCTACCCCCATTCCCAGTATATTTTGTGGAGATAGATATGGAAACGGGCAACATGAAGAAACATACATGGATGTTCAGCTATTTCTGGTATATCATGGTCCAGTATTTGGTTCAGAACTTTGAACAGAAATTTGAATGGCTCTAGGGTGCTTAATACTGCCATCCTGAAAGACACCATTGAGAGAATTAATCAGGTTATTTCATGGAATCCCTGGGCTAAGAAGGTCTATTTCTCTCTTAGAAAGAATTCTGAATGGAAATCTTGGCTAGACCATCCCTGGGGCCTATACTATACTGTCATAAAGTCTGCAGTGGGCTCAATTTCACCTAAAACCAGAATATTATGTTAAATCATGGACATCTTCCTTTCCCCTCCCGTTCCCACCAACCTGTACTGTACCAACCCTTTACTTTGAGGAGAAAATTCAATTTAGATGCCTCCCTCTACTCGATTCTCCCCTCTCACTTTTTTTTTTAAGATTTTATTTTTTGTAAGTTTCATGGGGCTCAAACCAACAATTGCAAAATCAGGAGTCACGCGTTCCCCTGACTGAGTGAGCCAGGCATCCCGTTCTCACTTTCTATCCTAGGAAACCTCACGTATAGGAACAGCCCGGTTCTGCTGAATCCCAGTTCTCCAGCCCGATAGCTCATGTACTGTGTACACACTTAGGGATGCAGCCTGGGCAGGCTGACCTGGAGCCTGGGCTCCTTAACCACCACCCTCTGACTCCATCTCTGTCACCTGTTCTTCTCACCATTTGGAAACTAGAGCAACTGCACCCTTAGAAGGCTGCTTTCAATAGGACTTCAGCATTCACTTTTTTTCTCCTGAGTAGAAAGTCCTGATAATTTTCCAAAGCTACAAAGCAATTTTGACATTATTTTTTTTATCATCCTTAATCACTAGTACATAATGCCTAATAAAAGAGAATCAGACAAGTTAGGAGCATAAGTTTTATCAAAAGGAAAAAAAAAGATGCCTGGGTGGTTCAGTTGGTTGGGAGGCTGCCTTCGGCTTGGGTCATGATCCCAGTGTTCTGGGATCGAGTCCCACATTGGGCTCCTTGCTCAGCGAGGAGCCTGCTTCTCCCTCTGCCTCTGCCTGCCACTCTGTCTGCCTGTGCTCTCTCTCTCTCTCTCTCTCTCTCTGACAAATAAATAAATAAAATCTTTTTTAAAAAATTTTTAAAAAGAGACTTCTGGTCAATCCCTTTCTACCACTTATTAGTGTTTCGTATTGCACAAGGGGTTTAAAATTCCTGAGCTTCAGTCTCCTTACTTGTAAGAAAATTTAAAATGGTGGTAGTAATACTTACACATTTTGTGAGAATTAAATGAGATAATAGACCTAAAGCATTTGGCACAGTGCCTCATATGCAGTAGATATTCAGTAAATGGTAGCTGTTATTGCCAAATTCTTTTTTCTTTCACCGCAATGGGTAAAAGAATAATCTGGCATTTCTACATTCCATCCAGAATGCAAAGATGAATTAATACACATCACTGCTTAAGAGAGTATGTTGTCTAAGTGGAAGACATTCCACAGCCAAGGGTCCTTGATAAAATACAATTTTAATAAGACCTTTCCAGTTATAAGTAATAAAGAATCTTGACTCAAGAGGCCTACACAGAAGGACATATAAGACCAACAACAAGTCTGGGTGTAGGGCAGCACCAAATTGCATTCCAAATTCAGGAGCTCAGTGTTTTTTTTTTAAGATTTTATTTCTTTATTTGTTAGAGAGAGAGCACGAACACAGGCAGACAGAGTGGCACGCAGAGGCAGAGGGAGAAGCAGGCTCCCTGCCGAGCAAGGAGCCCGATGTGTGACTAGATCCCAGGACGCTGGGATCATGACCTGAGCCGAAGGCAGCCGCTTAACCAACTGAGCCACTCTGGCGTCCCTCAGAAGCTCAATATTGTCATTAAGTTTGTCCTTTCCATCTTCTGCTGTCCTTGGTGTGACCCACTTCCTTCTAGAGTTTAGACAGCTAGAGTCGTTCAAGGATCACATTCAGCCACAATGTGCAGAAGAAAAGAGGATTACCTCCTTCTTGGGTCTTTTTTGAAAGCAAGGAAAACCTTTCCAGAAGTTCCTCCAGCGTATTTCTCATATTGGCCAAACTGGTTGATAGTCATACCTCTAGACCAATCACTGGCTAAGGGAAAGGGTCTTATCTAGTTTGAACCTACCAGGATTTATCTCTTCTCCAAGAAGGACTGCAAAGAAAGAGTGGAACCCAAACACACATGGGGCCCTAGCAGCAAAAAAAAAAAAAAAAAAAGAGGGAAATGGCTGTTAGGTAGGGAACTAATATACCTGCTACACTTAGGATACCAGTTCCTTGAGACTGACTCAGGGCTGCTTTGGATTCCTGTATTTGAATGCAGTATAATAAAGGATGGAGAAACCTCGGTAGGTTTGTGTCCAGCCAAGACCTGTTATGGGGGACACCTGGTTGGCTCAGTTGGAAGAGCATGTGACTCTGAAACTTGGGGTTATCAGTTTGATCCACACACTGGGTACAGAGATTACTAAAAAATAAACTTTTAAAAAAGATTTTATTAATTTGAGAGCGCACGTGTGCATGTGTGTGTGAGAGCAGTGGGGGGTGCAGAGGGAGAAGGAGAGAGAATCTAAAGCAGACTCTGCACTGAGCACCTGGATCCTGCAGCAGGGCTCAGTCCCAGGACCCTGAGATCATGACCCAAGTGGAAATCAAGACTTGGAGCCTTAGCCATCTGAGCCACTCAGGTGCCCCTAAAAGAATAAACATTAAAAACAAAAAGCGCTGTTACAGAAAAACCCGCTGCAACCCTAAAACAACAATAAAAAGTGAGGAAGGTGTTTGAATATGCAATTTAGCACCATGTCTATTGCAATAGTATATAATGTACAATTATTTCACATGCAATTATAAACACGGTTTCTAAAGGCAAGGTTATATAGGAGTGTAGTTTGCTTTTTTCAAGAGATCCTGGGAAACTTTTACATACAGAACTTCCATTTACTTCTTTTTTTAAAAATATTTTATTTATTTATTTGACAGAGAGAGAGATCACAAGTAGACAGAGGCAGGCAGAGGGAGAGGGGGAAGCAGTCTCCCCACTGAGCAGGGAGCTCGATGCAGGGCTCAATCCCAGGACCCTGAGATCATGACCTGAGCTGAAGGCAGAGACTTAACCCACTTAGCCACCCAGGTGCCCCAGGGCTTCCATATGCTTTAGCAGTTAAACCAAAGCAGTATTACATCTTTCCATCTTGCCTTTATCCTTAAGAGTTCTTATTAGAGGGGCGCCTGGGTGGCTCAGTGGGTTAGGCCTCTGCCTTTGGCTCAGGTCATGATCTCAGGGTCCTGGGATCGAGTCCCGCATCGGGCTCTCTGCTCAGCAGGGAGCCTGCTTCTCCCTCTCTCTCTCTGCCTGCCTCTCTGCCTCCTTGTGATCTCTGTCTGTCAAATAAATAAATAAAATCTTTTTTTAAAAAGTTCTTATTAGATACAACAAAAAGGCATATTTATTTCAAAATCTCATTTACAGTGCGTTCAAAATACTTAACAGTTCAATCTGTCTGACCTCCTCCTACATCCATGTTCCTGGTCATTCTCTGCCAGTCACCTAATACAAAATGAAGCCTTTTTTTTTTTTTTTAAAGATTTTATTTATTTATTTGTCAGAGAGAGAGGGAGAGAGAGCGCACGAGCACAGGCAGACAGAGTGGCAGGCAGAGGCAGAGGGAGAAGCAGGCTCCCTGCCGAGCAAGGAGCCCGATGCGGGACTCGATCCCAGGACGCTGGGATCATGACCTGAGCCCAAGGCAGCCGCTTAACCAACTGAGCCACCCAGGCGTCCCAAAGCCATTTTTTTTTTATTAGATTTTTGTTCACAGTTCTCCCAAATCATTTCTACTTGCAGCTGTGCTTAGGAGATTGGAGGATACTAAAAATTACAGAGAAAGGATATTGACTTAGGGAGTGATTTTTAAGTAACTGTGGAGCTCTACAGGCTTAGGGGGTGTTAAGGGATACTAAAGAAAACTATATGAAAATGCATTAAGAGGAGAACTTAATATTACTTTATAAAACTTTAACTTAAATTCATATTTGGGCCTCTTGACATTTCAAAACTTAATGTGTGATTCCCAGTAGAATCCCAGAATGATTTTGCTTCACATTTTAAAAGACTACATTCCTTCCCTAGCTTGACATCCTCACCTCACCATTGCACAATGATACAGTCAACGATTAACGTTGGCGACAGCAAGAGGTCTCACACCTGTGCTGTGCAACAGGCAACAGGTACTAATCCTTGGAGCAGGGGAATTCATTGTTTATGCTATAAAGCTTTGTGAACAACAGAGGGAAATTTACTTTTTTTAACAGTTTTTTAAAAGATTTTATTTATTTATTAGTTAGAGAGAGAGAGAGAGAGAGCGAGCACAGGCAGACAGAGTGGCAGGCAGAGGCAGAGGGAGAAGCAGGCTCCCTGCCGAGCAAGGAGCCTGATGTGGGACTCGATCCCAGGACGCTGGGATCATGACCTGAGCGGAAGGCACCTGCTTAACCAACTGAGCCACCCAGGCGTCCCAACAGAGGGAAATTTATTAACAAAATTAGAACATGGAATTTTTCTTAGGCAGAATAGCCATACTTTTTCCATAGAAAAAGTGTGTGTGTGTGTGTGTGTGTGTGTGTGTGTGTGTGTGTGAGAGAGAGAGAGAGAGAGAGAGAGAGAGAGAGAGATGTGGCCATTCCCTCTGACTAAATTGAAAGGATTTTAAAATGTAAACTCACAATCTCAGACCATTTATTTCAGATTACTGAGCCAAGCAATTTAACTATGAGAAATGGATTTGACATTCTTGTCAGTAAGAGTTGAAGGCATAATTTAATCATTAAGTTATTTGAATGTAGATTTATACTCCCTGCTGGCAGGGTTTCTCTTTTGCTTATTCATTTGTCTGTGAAATCAAATACAGGTTTGAAACATATATAATTATCCCAAAACAGATCTGCCTGTAAACTGCCTTTGAAGAATTAAACTACCATATTTTATTTGTCAAGTAAACTTTTATGTACAAATATCTGCTCACAAATGAAACTGGGGTAAATCTGTGGCTATAATAGGGGTAGTCTGCTCTAAGTCAAAACTTAAAATATTTACGTGTTTTCAGAGGTTGTATTCACTAAGCATCTCAGGCCGCTGAATGTAATTAAGGTATATCAAATGGACAAAAATGATCTTACAGTAACAGGAATATTTTATCTTGTCAAAAAAAATGATTTGGCCACAATGCCTTAGCAAGACATAAGCCACACACTTTCAGCAAAAGTTGAAGATGGGGACTGGCACTCTGGCAACATAGAGTAGATATACTTTTCCCTATTTTTCCTGCTACTTCAGTACAAGTAAAAACACTGGACACTATATATAAAACAAATGTAAGATGATTCTGAAAGTTGAGAGAAGAAAGCAGACCAGCCAGGGAACTGCGCAACAATATGGTGGTTAGTTACCTGGATTTTCTTTGATGCCCCAAATATCCCAGACTCTGAACAGAAGTCAGCTGGTCATAAATGCAACAGCTTAAAAATTTTTAAGGGATTATTGTTGTCTTAGTTCATTTGAATTGCTATTACAAAATACCACAGATTGGGTAAAAACATAAATTTATTTCTTACAGTTGTGGAGGCTGGGAAATCCTGGCTGGGTCCTCACATGGTGGAAGGGGGCAATAGATCCCTCTAGAGCCTCTTTTATTAGGGTGCTAACCTCATTCATGAGGCAGAGAGAGGAGAAGCAGACTCCCCACTGAGCAGGGAGCCTGACGTGGGACTCGATCCCCGGACCCCAGGATCATGACCTGAGCCAAAGGCAGGTACTTCACTGGCTGAGCCACCCAGGCACCCCTGTACTCATCATTCTTATCAACACAGTGCTGAAAGATTTAGCCAATGCAATAAAGCAAGAAAAGGAAATAAAATGAATATAGGTTGGCAAGAAAGATATGAAACTTTGTGCCCCCAAAAATTTCCTAAAGGGGAAATATGTGTATTTAAGATGGCTTTTAAAATGAGGATTCATTCATTCAGCAACAAACAAATTCACCACAGTGCAGGTTTGATCATTCATTCATTCCACAAATTTATTTCAATGCTTAAACATATTTATTGAATGTCGGCTAAATTTCAAACATCATTCTAGCTGTAAGGATTCAGCAGTTAACAAAATAGATAAAATCTCTGTCCTCATGGAATTTCTATTTAGCAGAGGGTAAGGATGGGACAGAAAATAAATGAAATCAATAAATCACATAATATACGTTTGACAGAGATAAGTACTATGGAGAAAAATAAAACAGGGAAGAGGGAGAATAAATACATGGAGACTGAGGGAGATGCTGCAATTTCAAAGAGAGTGGTCAGGAAAGGTCTCACCAAGAAAGTGACATTTGAGCAAATACCTGAAAGAGCTGATGACAGTGAGCCATGCAGGTATCTGGAGTGCCACAGGAAGGGGGAACAGCAAATGCAAAGGCCTGATGTGGAAGTGTGAATGGTGTCTTTGAGAAATTGTATGATGAGAATGGGAGAGAGAGCAAAAGCAATTGGAGATAGAGGTCCCAGGAAATAGAACCCTAGTGTGTAAAATCCTGTAGGCCAGCCACCCTGAAGCCACTGTAAGCACCTTGGAAAAAATTTCCACAGGACTGAGAAAAATCTAGATAGAAGGAAAGGCAAGAACAAAGATGGAGAAGTAAGGGTGAGGGGGAACTTTTGAGGAACACAAGAACTCTTTCCAGAATCATAGATTATCTAGAGGAATAAGAGAGATAAATAAGGGTGGAAAACATAATCAGAAAGGCCTGGATATACCACTGAGGCATTGGAACTTAATCTGTGAGGCAATAGGAGCCATTAGAAGCACAAGTGAAAACACTGAAGCTGTGCTTTATAACAATTAGAATGGTCAGAAAAATAGAGTCTAGCAGCTAGTAAGTGCAGAACAAATACCATAATTTTAAACAGTTAAACATTTTTTTAAAAGATTTGATTTATTTATTTGAGAGAGAGAGAATGAGTGAAAGAGAAGCAGACAGCCCCCTGAGCAGGGGGCTCAATACCAGGACCCCGAGATCATGACCTGAGCTGAAGGTGGACGCTTAACTGACAAAGCCACCCAAGCACCCCAACAAATACTATAATTTTAAGTATCAGTGTTTTGCCTCTTCTCATGAAATAATTAATTCAGGTAAGGATTATCAATGAATGAGGAAGCCATGAAGTGGAAAGTTGATGGGAAACTGGATAAGCTCACAGTAAGTTAACAAAGGTTATAAGACATCACGTAAATAACAGCCTCAGTAACGTGAAAGTGTGCATGACAAAAGTCAGGAAGTAGGATAGGGAAAGGGAACTAAAGGACAAGTCAAGGACAATAAGACCCTCATTTCACGGATCCAAAGATCAAGGGATATCAGAAATAGTTGAGAGAAGAAGAAAAACTGTCAGTATATTAATTTAAGTCACAACAATAACTAATGGAGGAACTAAGAATAATATAACCTTATAGGGAAGATGGGGGAAAGGAGATGGAGGACTAGGGTGGGTCACCTAGATCTTCTGCCATGGCTGGAAGTCAAGAGATAATTTCTAAAGTTGATTTCAAAAAGGGAAAATCCTTTCCTTCTTGTGGGAGATAGCCAGTATTAGAGGTAACGATGGAGTTAGGAAATCCTCATTTTACAACCACCATAATAAAATTTGATTCAGACAAGAATCATCTATGGATGCATGGGGTATGGGCCAAGTTTGATAAGAAACAAAATATTTACTCAGCATCAAAGTTTCTCTGCATAGTATACTTTTTAAAATGCTTTAATTTATTTATTTGAAGTAACCTCTATCCCCATCATGGAGCTCGAACTCATGACCCCAAGATCAAGAGTAACATGCTCTTCTGACTAAGCCAGCCAGGTACCCCAACAATATACTCATTAACTGTGAAAGTAAAAATAATACCTATACACCAGAATAATACAAGAATACCTTAAGCAAGTGACTAAAATAAGGGGCAAACAGAGGCGCCTGGCTGGTTCAGTTGCTAAGTTGGAAGAGCATGTGACTATCTTGAGGTTTTAAGTTCAAGCCCCATGTTGTGTGTGGAGTCTACAATCAATCAGTCAGGCAAACAGATCTCATGTGCCTCTGGATATGGTAACCTGAGAAGGACAAAACACCATCGTGTTTGTACTGTATTGTGTTGTATTCCACTCAAAAAATTCATTACCGGGGGCATCTGGGTGGCTCAGCCAGTTAAGCATCTGCCTCCAGGTCAGGTCATGATCCCAGGGTCCTGGATGGAGCCCTACATCAGGCTCCCTGCTCTGCAGGAAGCCTGCTTCTCCCTCTCCCACTCCCCCTGCTTGTATTCCCTTTCTCGCTATCTCTCTCTGTCAAATAAATAAAATCTAAAAAAGAAAATTCATAACCTGAATCTAATCATGAGGAAATATCAGGCAAACCCAAATGAGAGACATTCAAAACAACAACAACAACAACAACTGGCTTTTATTTTTCAGAAGGTTTAGTATCTTTATATATTTTTAAAGATTTGGTTTATTTATTCAAGAGAGAGAGAAAGAGAGAGCACAAGCGGGGAGAGGGGCAGAAGGAGAGGGAGAAACAGAGCAGGGAGGCTGACATAGGGCTTGATCTCAGAACCCTGAGATCTTGACCTGAGCAGAAGTCAGATGCCTAACCAACTGAGCCATCCAGGAACCCCAGAGGTTTAGTATCTTTGAAGCCAAATGAAAGAATTATAGATAGAAATTAGACATGGAACTAAATGGAATTCATCATGCTGGACCAGATCTTATATGAGAAGTAAAATAATGCTATAAGAAACATTACTGGGGGGCACCTGGGTGGCTCAATGGGTTAAAGCCTCTGTCTTCGGCTCAGGTCATGATTCCAGGGTCCTGGGATCGAGCCCCACATCAGGCTCTCTGCTCAGCGGGGAGTCTGCTTCCCCCTCCCTCTCTCTCTGCCTGCCTCTCTGCCTGCTTGTGATCTCTGTCTGTCCAATAAATAAATAAAATCTTTAAAAAAATTATTGGGACAACTGACAAAATTGCAATATATAATATGGAGTCAATATAAAATTTATTGAATTGTTTCTAGTCCTGACAAGATGAAATAAGCACATGCCACCCTATTCCTCCTGCTAATCATAAAACAGACAAATAAACCTGGAAAAAATCCACAAAGCAATTGACAGAAGACCAAAAGCTGAAGAAAAGACAAACTGGCTAGTGACCTTGGGCATCGAGTTCCCTGGGATTTTGTTTGCCTTCAGTATATCCAGGCCTGAGCACAGGGGAGGTCCCCAATCCAAAAATATCAATGGGCACATACCAAAAGTCTCCCAAGAAAAAGCCCACTCTCTCTGGCCACCCAGCCAGGAAAGAAAGCTTCCCAGAGCAGAGCATTCTGACCAAACCCACCCTACTCAAGGCAAACCTGTCAAAAAGTCTACTCTTCTCTCACTCCCCTTTTGCTTCCACTGTCTCCCACCCTTGCGAGACCCACTAGACTCCCTAGTACTTCATTAAAACCTGGGCTGCCATTACATCCCTAGGTAAGCACTGTTCCACTTCTGGGTCAACCAAGCTGAGTTTGGGGAGGATCTTTTGGCAAAAACTCCATCTTTTAAAGGGCCTGGGCCCTGTTTTCTGTCACATTTATCCCATAGGGCAATCAAAGATCTCTTTGTCTAGGCTAAGCAAATGCCCTCAGTGCAAAGGAACTTAAAAATGGCTTTCCCCTAGAATGCCTGCCCAGATTTTCCGATCATTCTGAATCTCTTCCTTACTCCTTTGTCAACTCTTAGGTAATATGATAAAAGTTTCTTCTCAAAAGTATCAATCTTTTATTATTTAGATCTTTCAACAAAAGAGTTTGTGATAAGACGCCTGAGTGGCTTGGTCAGTTAGCTGTCTGACTCTTGATCTCAACTCAGGTCTTGGTCTCAAGGTCCTGAGTTCAAGCCCTTCATGGAGCCCTCCACTGAGCCCCACACATTGATACTGAGATCAGGAGTCAGACGCTTCCCCAACTGAGCCACCCAGGCACCCCTTAACTAAATGTCTGTGCTAGGTTCTCCCAGAAAAGGGAGGCCAAGGCAACTAATCCACAGTTCCCTGTTCAATACATGTTACCTGATCTGGCTCTGAACCATCCCTTTGCTCCATATAAGGAAAGTAACCTTGCAATAACCAATCTGCTTTTACCTAGTATGATTTCCCTGTGCCTGCTTCCTTGTGCCTATAAGTCTTTTATTTTTCCTACAAAAGACCAAAAGTTAGTCTTTTTTGTATAACTCCTTGGTGAACTTTTCTATTAGATTGGATGTTCCCCAATTCATGAATTAGTGAATAAAAGCCTACTAGATCAGTAAATTATGGAAAATTTTCTTTTAATGGGAGGGAAAGAGGTTTTATAATATGAGAGATACAGTGAGAAAAAAATGGAAGGTGTTATTGTGAATTATGAATATTGGATTCTTTGTTGCTTGATTGGAATTACTATGAACTACTTTTGATTCCTGAATTATTCCTTTATAACACATAAATTGGATCATGCAGAGCTTGACATACAGATTACACAGACCAGCTATTAGAGTTAACTGAAGGTATTTGACGAACATTTCCACTACTTCCTTGACAGTATCCCTCCCTTCTGACCAATACCCCGCCATTCTGACCCTAGGCTTCTGTACAACCTAGTCTTCTTATGAATTCTTAGCAACTGACCCATCTCCAACTCTTATTCACTCAGTGAAGATTTAGGAACCTTGTTCTCATTCCTCTTCCAAATTCCAAATTCATGCCATAATCCTAGATTTCAACAGCCACAGTAGATGGCCATCCAATAATACAGCTTTGTGATTAGTATGCCTATTTAATTCCAGGGATCTTCACCTACATTCAGTGATATTTTGTTGAAGCCAGTTCATTTCAGCTTCTGCAAGCTGATTGCTCATATCTTTTTCTAGTTCCTCATTCAATAACATGTTGGTAACAACATCAGCCGTAGGCAGTATTTATACAACAAAAATCAACAAATGCTACAAATCAGGGAACTTTATTTATTCTTGAGGACCAGTTTCCCAGCAATAAGATTTCCAGAGCAATAAGTGTCTCTGTCCCACTTCAGCCTCACACACAGATACAGAAACCACCTGGGCTTTGGTCATCAGCAGGCATGGCTCCACACCAGAAATATAAAATTCCAGTAGTTCATTCTCTAACTACTGCCTCAGCTCTCAGCTCTCAGAGCCCTATTCCCTTATACCTTCTCTTCAGTATCACACAGACTCAGGCCCTGCTTGCATATTCTCTTCATACATCATAAAGGTAAATAGGATTCCAGTCGACTATGCCTAACTTTTTCTTTTAGTCCTCTATTAAGAAGAGGACCAACAAACTACTCAACATTTACCAATCATCTCTTGGAATAACACAAGGTAGTAAAAATCCTATTTCTTCAAAAATCAATCAAAACTTGTTCTTACCTGGGGTGCCAGGGTGGCTCAGTCTTTAAGCGTCTGCCTTCGGCTCAGGTCATGATCCCAGGGTCTTGGGATTGAGCCCCACATCAGGCTCCCTGCTCGGCAGGAAGCCTGCTTCTCCCTCTCCCACTCCCCCTGCTTGTATTCCCTCTCTCACTGTGTCTGTCAATAAATAAATAAAATCTTTAAAAAAAACAACAACTTGTTCTTAGCTTCATCAGGAAATGTTCATGGTAATTTCTTTTGTATTTTTTACTTTTTAATTAAGTAAGCTGTATGCCTAGTGTGGGGCTTGAACTCACAACCCAGAGATCAAGAGTCATATACTCTACTGAGCTGGTCAAGTGCCCTCTTCTACCTTAAAAAAAAGAAAGAAAGAAAGGAAGGAAGGAAGGAAGGAAGGAAGGAAAGAAGGAAGGAAGGAAGGAAGAAAGAAAGAAGAAAAGAAGAAAGGAAAATAAAAACCTGTTATTGTTTATCAAAAAGGTAAACCAAACAACCAGGCAACATCACACAGGACGTTTTGAGTCACCATTTCCAGTGGGACATTATATCCAACTACATGTCCTTATAATCTAAAAATATGTGTGGTTGCAGGGATAAATGGAGGAAGGCTGGGGTACTGGTTCCCTACCACTGCTGTAACAAATTACCACAAACTCAGCTTAAAACAATATAAACTTATTACCTTACAGTTATGTAGGTTAGAAGTCATATACAAGTCTACCAAACTATAATCAAGGTGTCAACAGAGATCCTTCCCAAGGTTCTAGGGGAGAACTTATTCCCTTGCCCTTTTCAGCTTCTACAGGCTGCAATGGTATCTTCTTCTCTTTTCATATTCATATAGGGGGTGAATCTGTTCACATCTGCCAACAGATTAGAATGGTTTCTTTTCACTCTGCCTTTTCTCTTTCAGAGGTACCCTGTAACAATAGGCTAGAAGAATTCAAATAACTTTCAAATATCACTTAAAATAATAAAAAGAAATACATATATAATGAGAAGGGGAGAGACAGACAATGGATTTCTAATGAAAATAGCTGTTTGGTCATACAAATATTCCCATGAGGAATGTCAGTTCAGAAACCAGGCTTTCAACAGAACATTTGGGTAGAAGTGTCTGCTTAAATACTAGGATAATGTTGTGATGGTCAGAACATTGCCCATGGACTAAAGTACTTCTACCACAACAATTCCTAAAGTGATTTGTTAATTGGATTTGAGGAAGGAGAAAGGAATTGAAAATAACTACATTGCGATTTTAGAAACGACATATGTAAAGCTTGCTTTGTCATCATATATATAAATAGCTTAGATACACAGCTAATTATGTTCCCATGCTGCTTTGAATACCAAAGGGAATGGCAGGGAATGGTAATATCTCCTTATTCTGATGCCTGTTTACAGTTTCAGTCCTATTTCCATGTTTTCTGTCCTCTCTTGTTTAGAAGCACAGCCACCAGGATTGATGGGCTTGAAGTCAAGTCACAATACACAACCCAATTGAAGCCAGACAAAAAATTTAATTTTAAAAAAATTGCTTTCGAGACATGTGGCACACACTCAAAAGATCTAACATATCTATAACTGGAGTGTCAGAATAAAAGAAAGAGGAAGAACAGGATCGAAGAAATGATGACTAAAAAAATTGGGACGCCTGGGTGGCTCAGTTGGTTAAGTGGCTGCCTTTGGCTCAGGTCATGATCCTAGCGTCCTGGGATCGAGTCCCACATCGGGCTCCTTGCTCAGCAGGGAGCCTGCTTCTCCCTCTGCCTCCGCCTGCCTCTCTGTCTGCCTGTGCTCGCTCCTGCTCTCTCTCTCTCTGACAAAAAAAAAAAAAAAAAAATTAAAAAAATTGCCAAACCCGATGACAGGCATCAACCCACAGATTCAATCAACTCTGCAAATCTTAAGCAGTATAAGGATAAATAAAACCATACCAAGGCACATTATGGTCAAATTGTTTACAGTTAAAGACAGAGAAAAAGTTACAAGCAACCACAGGGTAGAAAAAGACACATTACCTTCACAGATGCAAGAGTAAGGGGCACCTGCATGGCTGGTAAACCACCAACAGTTGATTTCGGCTCGGGTCATGGTCTCACAGTTGTGGATTCGAGCACTGTATCAAGCTCCATGCTTAGCATGGAGTTGGCCTGAGATTCTCTCTCTCCTGCTTCTACCCCTACCCCTGCTCACATACTCTCTCTCTCTCAAAATGAATAAATAAACAAAAATCTTTAAAAAAAAAAAAAAAGATGTAACAACAAGACTGAGGACTGACTTTTTTTTTAAGATTTTATTTTTTTTAGAGAGACATCGAGAACATGGGGGAAGGGGCAAAGGGAGAAGAGAATCTCAAGCGGACTCCACTCCGACTGTGGAGCCTGACTGGGGGCTGGACATGGGGCTGGACTCAGGGCTTGATGTGGGGCTTGGCGCCAGGACTCTAAGATCACAACCTGAGCTGAAACCAAGAATCAGATGCTTAACCAACTGCTCCGCCCAGGCACCCCCTGAGGACTGACTTTTAACACAAACTAAAGCAGTCAGAAAATAACAGACTAACATCTTTAATGTACTATGGGAAACCCAGTGAAAATATCATTCAGGGCCCCTGGGTAGTACAGTTGGTTGTGTCTAAATCTTGGTTTTGACTCGGGTCCTGATCTTGTGAGATTGAGCCCCATGTTGGGCTCTGTGCTCAGCACAAAGTCTGCTTAAGACTCTCTTCTCTCCCTCTGCCCCTACCTTCTACTCTCTCAAATAAATAAATAAATCTTAAAAAAAAAAAAAAAACAAACATTGGGGAAAGTATGTGCTATGGTGAGTGCTCTGATATGTTAATAAAAAATAAAAAATTTAAAAAAAAGAAAACACCATTCAAAAAATTAAGATTAAATAAAGTTTTCAGGAAAAACAAAAACTGAAGGGATCCACTGCTATAAGAACTATGCTGTAAGAAATACTAAATGAAATTCTTCATGTTGATGAAAAATTAGCCCATTCAGGAACACACAATGCTAGGTAGGAATATAGACCACCAGTAAATAAAAATGTGTAGAGAAACAGAAATAAGGACTAGCACTTAAGAACAACAATAATAATAACGTCTTGTGGGATTTATCAAATCTGTAAAAGCACATGATAATAATAGTACAGTGGGTGTAGGGTAGTTTAAAATGAAAAAATAAGGGACGCCTGGGTGGCTCAGTTGGTTGGGCGGCTGCCTTCGGCTCAGGTCATGATCCCAGCGTCCTGGGATCGAGTCCCACTTTGGGCTCCTTGCTCGGCAGGGAGCCTGCTTCTGCCTCTGCCTCTGCCTGCCACTCTGTCTGCCTGTGCTCACTCTCTCTCTCTAACAAATAAATAAATAAAATCTTTTTAAAAAAATTTTTAAATGAAAAAATAAACTTCTTAAAAGGAGTAGAAATTATAAAAGTATTAGCTTAAAGTAAGTTGTTGTAAGTCAAGTATGTCTCTAGGTCTAGGGTAATCACTAAACATAACAAAAGTATATCATAAAACACAAAAAGAAAATATAATAATAAAATAAAAATACTCAATTCAAAGTGATAAAGGGAAAATTAAGAAACTATGTTAGGGTTCTTCAGAGAAACAGAATGTATAGGATGTGTGTATATATGTAGGAGAAGATTTTATTTTAAGAAACTGGTTCTATGCAATTATAGAGCCTTGCAATTCTAAAATCTACAGGGTAGACAGCAGGCTGGGGACCCAGGGAAAAGCCAATGCTACAATTCAATTCTCAAGGCCATCTGCCAGCAGAATTCCCTTTCAGACAGGGGAGGTCAGTTTTTGTTCTGAATGGCCTTCACTGAGTAAATGAGGCCCACCCACATTATGGAAAGCAACCTGCTTTACTCAAAGTCCACCACTTTAAATATTAATTTCATCCAAAAACACCCTCACAGAAACATCTCAAATAATATCTAACCAAATATCTGGGCATTGTGGCTCAACCAACTTGGCCCATAAAATTAACCATCATAGGGGGACGCCTGGGTGGCTCAGTTGGTTAAGCAGCTGCCTTCGGCTCAGGTCATGATCCCAGCGTCCTGGGATCAGTCCCACATCGGGCTCCTTGCTCGGCAGGGAGCCTGCTTCTCCCTCTGCCTCTGCCTGCCTCTCTCTCTGCCTGTGCTTGCTCTTTCTCTCTCTCTCTAACAAATAAATAAATAAAATCTTAAAAAAAAAAAATACCAAGGCTTAAAAAAAAAAAATTAACCATCATAGGAACAAAGAACAGATGGGGGAAAATGGGCAATAAACAGCAATATGGTAGACTTAAATCCAACTTTATCAGAATTTACTTTAAACATCAAAGCCTAAACATTCCAATTTATAAGACTGAATTTAAAAACACAAAGCTCGGGACGCCTGGGTGGCTCAGTTGGTTAAGCGGCTGCCTTCGGCTCAGGTCATGATCCCAGCGTCTTGGGATCGAGTCCCACTTCGGGCTCCTTGGGCAGGGAGCCTGCTTCTCCCTCTGCCTCTGTCTGCCTGTGCTTGCTCTCTCTCTCTCTCTAACAAATAAATAGATAAAACCTTAAAAAAAAAACCACAAAGCTGAATTATATGCTGTTCATAATAGATATGCTTTAAATATAACAATACAGAATAGTTGAAGAAAAAGTGGGGGGAATCGCCATGCAAACACCAACTGAAAGAAATGTGGTTTAGCTATGTTAATATTAGACAAAGTAGACCATGAGATAAGAAATATTACCTGAGGGACGCCTGGGTGGCTCAGTTGGTTAAGCAGCTGCCTTCGGCTCAGGTCATGATCCCAGCGTCCTGGGATCAAGTCCCACATCGTCTCCTTGCTCGGCAGGGAGCCTGCTTCTCCCTCTGCCTCTGCCTGCCACTCTGTCTGCCTGTGCTTGTGCTCTCTCTCTCTAACAAATAAATAAATAAAATATTAAAAAAAAGAAATATTACCTGAAATAAAGTATTAAACTTCATAATGATAAAAAGGGGCAATTCAACAGAAAAATAAAAATCTTAAATTTGTGTGCCAACTGTTTCACAATTAAAAAGTAAATGTTGACAGAACTTATATATAGAAAAATCCACAATCGCAAGTGCAGATTTTAACACAATTTTTTTTATTAACTTATGGACAAGCAGGAAGTCCTGAGCCTAAAAATCTCAGTCAACCTAGACCTCACTGCAAGGAGAGGACAGCTGAAGGACCTGGAAACCTGACATGGTCTAAGAAGAATCCTTTGTATGGAGTCTCCTCCAGAGTCCACTCCCTAGGACCTGCTTCCAGTCCTTCTCTCCCTCTTCCAACACTGGTGGAACGATGAAATATTGAGAAAAAAAAAGTATGGCATTGTTACATAGCCACTAATTTCTGGCAAATGGAATATAGGTGGGGGTGTTATTTGCCAGCTTCCAGGATTTTTCCTTAAGTGAGAGGACTAGGATAGTCCCTTTGTCTCTTCTTTGTCCTTTACCTAATTCTGCCGCCTCGGATCTGTCTTGGATGATGAAGTCCTAATAGGAAAGCATCCAAATTCTCTATGTCCATAGAGAGCTGTAACTGGCCCTTGACAAGCCTACTCAAGACTTTAATGTAGCAAAAAAATAATTTTCTATCTCTATTGTCCTTTTAATTGTAGCCACTCTAATAAGTGTGTAATGAATCTCATTGTGGTTTTGATTTGCATTTCCCTAATGGCTAATGATGTTGAGCATCTTTTCACGTGCTTGTTTGTTGTTTGTGTAACTTCTTAGGTGAAATGTCAGTTCAAATCTTTCGTCCACTTTTTAATTGGGTGGTTTGTTTCCATGCTATTAAGTTCTGAGAATTCTTCACAAGTTCTATAGAAATACCCCTTCAGGGAAGAAACATGAAAAAGAATACCATTGTCGGGGCACCTGGGTGGCTCAGTGGGTTAAAGCCTCTGTCGTTGGCCCAGGTCATGATCTCAGGGTCCTGGGACTGAGCCCCTCATCGCCTCCGGATCTCTGCTCAGCGGGGAACCTGCTTACCCGCCCCCCCCCCTCGCCTGCCTCTCTGCCTACTTGTGATCTCTGTCAAATAAATAAATAAAATCTTAAAAAAAAAAAAAAAGAATCCCATTGTCTATCCCTAAGGCAGATTACATACCTCAAAAATCCCAGGGAAATGCTTTTATAGCAATGAAAGTAAGTCCCAGTTACATATTAGTCATAACAGAAACAATAGGAGAAAGCTCAAAGATCATCTAGAAGTTTTCACATCAGCCTGCATATTAGAATCCCAAAGAGAAGTTTAAAACATACACATGACTGGGCCCTCCCTGAGTTCTGATTTCTCTTAACTGATCTAGGGGTGGGACTAGCATACATATTTTAGAAGCTGCCCAGATAATTCTAATGTGGAGACAAAGTAGAGAAGGACTGTCCAAATATTTTTTATATGATAAAACTAAGGCAAAAAAAATTAACTGATTTTCTCAGGAATGAAGCTAATAGTTATTAGCAGGAAGAAACAAGAGACTACAACATTTACAAAGAATTGTTTATTTATTGCTACTTATGATATTACCCCCAAACCGTAATGACTTAAAACAATAAACATGTATTACCTGACGGGATTTTGAGAGCATTTTACTGAGTGATCCTGTTAAGTATCTCCTGTGACATGGCTGCCAAGCTGTCACCTGGAGATGCAATCATCTGAAGGCTTACCTGGGGCTGAACAAAACTACAAAAGGCCCAGGTTCCTCACTGGCTGTTGGGAGCAGGCCTCTGTTTCTTGCCAGACAGGACTTTCCAAAGCACTGCTCGTTGTGTCCTCATGAAAGGGCAGCTGGCTTACCCAAATGAATGATCTAAGAGAGGGATGATGTCATGATGTCTTCTCGACCTACTGACATCCCTCCACTTCTGCCATGTTCTACTTAATAAAAGCAAGTCACTAAGCGAACACTTAGGAGCAGGGAAATTTGCCACCACCGTTTGAAGGAAACAGTAGGAAACAAATTGTGGTTGGGGCACCTGGGTGGCTCAGTACATTGAGCATCCAACTCTTGGTTTCAGCTCAAGTCATGATCTTATGGGTTGTGGGAGTGGCCCGTGTAGGCTCCCCACTCAGTGGGGAGTCTGCTTCATGACTAACTTAGCTTAACTGTAGATTAAACAACAAACATTTATCTCTCCCAGTTCAGGAAACTAGGAAGTCCATCTTCAAGGTGCCAGTCGATTCAGTTCCTGGTGAGCACCTGTTTCACGGGTCCGCAATGTCCGCAAGTGGCAGACAAAAGAGAGCTCAAGTCTCTCTTCCTCTTCTTCTAAGAACACTAATCCCATCACAGGGGTCCTACCCTTGAGACCTCATCTAAACCTAATCACCTCCCAACAGTCCCACCTCCAAATACCATTACAAAGCTTCACTATTTGAATTTAGTTGGGGGTGGGGGACAAATTTTAGATCTTTCATATCTATACGCTAGTATCTTTCTTTTAAAACTACATCAATTTTGATGAAATTTTCCATTTCCTGTACTCTTAGTTTGCCTCTTTTTTAAAAACGCCTTGTCTCAGTATCTAATACTAGTGTTTCTTTAATTGATCATTGTGTACTCTACCAGAATATTAACTGAGGGTAGGAATTTAGCTGGTTCACTACAGTATCTCTAGCATGTAGAGCGGTTTTATGTTGTTGCTGGCATACTGATCACTCAATAATTATTTGCTCAATAACTGAATGAGTTGTACAGGTCATACATACATTTAATTGAAAATCAGGCTGAAGGGGCAAAGGCAATAAGTTTGGAGATAAAGCATCTAGGGCAGGGGTTTAGTCTAGGCAGGCTATGATGCTTTAGGCAGTTTATCCTTCAAAATCGATTTCCTCATCTGTAAAATGGGGTTTATGCCATACTCTTCAAAAAATGAGACCGTTGATACAGTAACTCTTTGAATTGCGATACACAAGTTTCATCACTGCAACATCTAGGAGAAAATATGCTTCAATTCTCCTAATTTCATCTACTCATGTATAAGAACTTGAGTGTACATCTTCAGAGTCTCCTATGTTACACTGTACCTTTAAATGCCCACTTGTGCAAACTTGAGAATAGTAAGGGCAATTACCAGGAAAATCGCCAGAGTCCTTAATTCCATTATGGCGATGGTTGTACAACTATGTAAATATGCTAATAATCATTCACTGTACACTTAAAACAGGTGAACTTTATGCTATGTAAACCACATCCCAATAGCCGTTAATAAAACCCCCAAATAAAGAATCGAGTTCAGTAAGTAAGCTCTGCTATCGATTAGATCATCCTAAAAAATGGGTTATGAAAGAAACACGGACATTTGGTCGAGTCCAAAGTGACCTGAACAACCAATCTTCAGAACGGTAATGGGATAACTGAGCTGAACGCAGTAAGAAACAAGCCAGGTTCCTCCAGGAAAGACAGTTTCATATTCCAAAGCCTGCAGTGTCAGTCCTCATAAGCATCGCCCCTGCCTCCCTCCTCCTGTCCTGCTCCCCAACCGAAAGCCCCATCTCACTATGCAGAGTGGACGCCTGCGGGAGGGAGTGTCCCTCCTTGCTGCTCACTTAGCGTCTAGTTTACTTAAGGCCCGCGTCCTCTCCAACCCCAGAACTGCGCGGGGAACCGACAAAATCTAGGCTTGCAGAGCTGACGTCCCTCCCCGCACAGACCCACCCCGAGGTCACCCCGGGCACTTGGAGCCACACGGTGCTCTAGCTTAGAGGGGCCTAAAACAGCGCGCTGGCTCCGACCCCGGCCGAGCAGGCGTCACGGAAGACGTTTAAAAACGGTTACTGGCGCCACCTGAGCCCTCCAACTCGCGGCTGTGGGCGCCACCCAGGGCACGCCCGGAAGCCCCGCCAGAACGCTCCCGGGTGAGCCCAGCGCGCTCCGAGCCCCCCCTCCCCGGCGGGTTCCCCGCCCCGCACGGAAGCGCGATCTGAGACGGGTCTTCCACCAGCCAATCACTTCTGCCAGCGAGTCACCACCAAGGTCCCCCGTGACTTTTTCGCTGCCTTCCGCAGTCAGCGTCGCTCACCGCGGCTTCGACGGGGCGCAGGCGCAGTAGCGCGGACTCGCTGTACGGTCAGGCCCGGCTGCGGTGAGCGGCCGGGGGGTAGCACCTGCAGTTGGGCGGGGAACCTGCCCAGCCACGTGGTCTTCTATAAAAAGCCGCCCTGGTAGCTAGGGAGTGTTGGGCGGCAGGCGAGGCTTTACAGTAGGTTGTACAGGTCCTAATGGTTCCTCTTTTGTGAAGGGGAACGCTCCAGATAGGCTAGGAGGGAGGAAATTGATCTCAGCCTTTCAGGCCTGAAAATGGCACCTTGCATTTGAGGCAACGATTCCCGACAGAAAGTGCCTAGTGGCTGCCTGCTGGCTCCTGTCCTGGGGCAACAAGCTCCATTAATCTGACTTGAAAAAAGTTTCGGCTAGGGCAATTGGGGCTGCCTGAAACCCCAGAGCCAAGACAGAAATCCAGGCCACATTTCCTAATTTTGAGATTTATTTTAAAATTTAAGGATGGGGGGCGCCTGGGTGGCTCAATGGGTTAAAGCCTCTGCCTTCGGCTCAGGTCATGATCCCAGAGTCCTGGGATCGAGCCCCGCATCGGGCTCTCTGCTCAGTGGGGAGCCTGCTTCCTCCTCTCTCTCTGCCTGCCTCTCTGCCTACTTGTGATCTCGATCTCTCTGTTAAATAAATAAAATAAAATCTTTTAAAAAAAATAAAATTTAAGGATGGTTAAATAACAGATGTGCGACAAGAACTAAGTTCTCTTTACAAGCCACTGGTTATTGCATGCTAAGTGGAGCCCCCCAAAGTTACCATTTCTCTTCAAACTCATTGTCCTCTATATGCCATATCCCCAGTGTTAGGCCTGGAGTCACTTTATAGTTTGGCCGCTAAGAAAATTCCTCATTCCAGGTGACCTCTCCCTGTCCCACAAGTGAAGGAGATCGGATTGCTTAACTGATGGATCTGGTTATCATAGTTAACTCTAGTTTTGGTCATTTGGACAGTTTCCAGTTTGGGGCAATTATGAACAATGCTGCCATGAACAATTTTATAAATATCTTTTTGTAGAATTTATATACACATTTCTCTTTTTATAGTTTATTTTTTTATTATTTTTATTTTTTTAAAGATTTTATTTATTTATTTCACAGTCAGAGATCACAAGTAGGCAGAGAGGCAGGCAGAGAGAGAGAGAGGAGAAAAGCAGGCTCCCCGCTGAGCAGAGAGCCCGATGTGGGGCTCAATCCCAGGACCCTGGGATCATGACCTGAGCTGAAGGCAGAGGCTTTAACCCACTGAGCCACCCAGGCGCCCTTATAGTTTATTTTATTTTAAAGATTTATTTATGTTAGAGCATGAGCAGATGGGGAGGGGCAGAGGGAGGGAAGGAGACTCTGGCTGTCTGTAGAGCCCAACATGGGGTTCAATCCCATGACCCTGAGATCATGACCTGAGCCAAAATCAAGAGTCAGAGGCTTAACAGACTCTACCACTCAGGCGTCCCGTATATACACATTTCTATTAGGTAGATATATATGTGTATTCAATTTGGGTAGATGTGAGCTATGGTCAGCAGAATGATGGCTCCCCAAAAAGGGCTATGTCCTGATCCCTGGAACCTGTATTTTAGGCTACATGGCAAAAGGGAATTAAGGTTGCTAATCAGCTGACTTTAAAATAATTATTCTGGGCTGTTCATTTTAGAAATAGTCTGTTAACTATAAATATAAATATTCCCACTGAGAACACACGTTCTGATTAATATATTGCTTAAAATAGTTAATAATAAATATAATTAGATATATGTTATAAGTAACAGTGTAGACTCCACCATAAATAAACATATAGAACAAGATAATGACAAATAAAAGTTAAATGCCAAATATCAAAGAAGAGAATTTTTCAAGTGAAAAATTCCCAGTGCATTTTATTCATTATGTAGCCAATCCAAGATGCTGGAGATGTTCTTGTTGGTAGCAATGAAGAAAGAACTTTTCTATTCATTATCCTGTCCAGTCTCACAATCAGAAGCAATCTTTGATTTGTTAGATGCTTCATAATTTTGTATAATAAGCCTTAGGTGATTGATGATTTCCTTGTCAGCTGTTCTCATGTTAAATCCCAACATCTTCATAATAGTTTCTCGAAAATCAGAAAGCTACAAGAAAACCCACCAAAAACATAAGATGTATCATTAGTTTTGGCCACCTTCTTATTGTGTACAATGAAATTGGTATCAGAAATGTAGTCCAATTAAACATTTTATGAAATATAACATTCTACATTCAAATTATATTTTAAGCTAGAAATATTACAAGAACTCTTTATTTAAAATGTCCCTTTCATTTTAAGATTTTATATTTACACTTTATAGACTAAACTTAATTTTACTGCTGCTTTTCATCCCCAAGGAAATTCCTTTTTGGACTTTGGATTTGCTATATGGTCATAGTAGTCCGCTAAGCATCTCTCTCCACTCCTTCTAAAAAAACCATAGAGATCTTCTAAGGAAAGCAGTTATAACCACCCACAAATCATATCTAAAGCATAAGTAGAGAATATCACAGAATTCAGTTTGCATATAAGTGGGGAAATAAATATCCTAAACCAGCAGAGGCAGCTCCTGAGCCCACACTGGAGGATGTAGCTGGTTTCCAGTGGTGTCCCAGACATAGGACCATGCAGAAATGGGAAATATTAAGAAGTCTAAGACCTGGTGGGTCAGAAAAATGGCAAGTGGGAAGGAAAAGAAAAGGGCTTAGAAGCATATGAGACCCAAAATGGCAGTCTTTTTTTTTTTTAAGATTTTATTTTTTTATTTTTAGAGAGAGAGCTTGTGCCCACAAATGAGCTGGGTGAAGGAGCAGAGGGAGAGGGAGAGAGAATCTGAAGCCAACTCCACACCCAGCACAGCCCGAAGCGGGGCTCCAGCCCGTGACCATGAGATCATGCCTGGAGCGGAAACCAAGAGTCCGATGCTTAACCAACTGAGCCACACAGGCACTCCCAAAAATGGCAGTTCTGAAGGACAAGGTTTCTGAAGGAAGAGGGAGATACTTGGTGAGATGTTCCTTGGAAGATAGGAGATAAAGGAAAAGAAGAAAGCAAACAGTGGAAAATCAGGGACTTCTATAAACAAGAGTACTGCAGAAGCAGGCATCATATAACTTCTCACCCCAACATAAAAGGTTTGACGGGATAAATAAATAAATAAATAAATAAATAAATAAATATAGGGCTTGACAGAAGACTGTAGAACTGCACTCACTGTGGCAACACAAGAGGGTAGTATTGAGTTAAAAAAACAACAAACAAGCAAGTAAACCCTGCCCTGTAACTACCCTAAAGTGAAGCACCTGAAATTGAGAGGTCAGAGCAATTAAAAGTATTTTGTTTTATTTTTATAGATTTTACTTAATTATTTGAGGGAAAGAGAGAGCAGGAGGAGGGAGAGTGAGAAGCAGACTCCCCACTGAGCAGGGAGACCATACAGGGCTCCATCCCAGGACTCAGTGCCAGGACTCCACAATCATGACCCAAGTCAAAGGCAGACAATCAACCAACTGAGCCACCCAGGCACCCCAATTAAAAGGATTTTGACGTGAACAGATAAAAAGCAAATAATATCCCTCCAAATTTCTTTAAATAGAAAATAGCATCATCCAAACTCTTTAGGTGATGAAAATACTTTCCCCCCAAAAAACTGCCACCAAGCAAAAGAGAGACATGTTTGGGACAATACCTGATATGGATTAAAATTCAGGGGTGCCTGGGTGGCTCAGTTGGTTAAATATCTGATTTTGATTTCGGGCTCCGTGCTGCACGGGCTCCATGCTCAGCATAGAGTCTGCTTATTCCTCTCCCTCTGCTCCTAACCCCACCCGCATGTGCACACATGTGAGACAGAGACAGTCTCACAACTAAATAAATAAATAAAATCTTTTTTAAAAAAATTTCAAACAAGGATTTGCAGACGTGGGGCAGGGAGGAGAGGAATCCCTCTATTTTGAATGAGAAATGTAGTAATTCAGAATACAAATGGACCAAAAAATGATATCCAATATGCCTTATAGATGAGGGAGATGTGGTGGTTAAACCCAGGCAAGAATAAAACAAAGTCATTCTGGAAGTAAAGAGTGAACTACAGAGTAGCCAAAGAAGAGGAAATCTGACTGAAAATATAGAAAGGATATTGAGAAGAATAAAAACAAGAATATAGGGACGCCTGGGTGGCTCAGTTGGTTAAGTGGCTGCCTTCGGCTCAGGTCATGATCCCAGCGTCCTGGGATCGAGTCCCACATCAGGCTCCTTGCTCGGCAGGGAGCCTGCTTCTCCCTCTGCTTCTGTCTGCCTCTCTGTCTGCCTGTGCTCGCTCCCGCTCTCTCTAACAAATAAATAAATAAAATCTTAAAATAAACAACAAGAATATAAATATGCAGAAGTTTAAAAAGAGAAAAAAAACCAAAAATAATAATATCATGATTTTATGTTTCAAGAATCTTTTAAGGTAATTGGTTAAATTACATATTTCGTAAGCTACTAATAAGAGATGTAGCATATAATTCCACAGTAGCCCCAAATTATCAGTTAGCCTTTTAAAAATTCTTTTAAGGGGCAGCTGGGTAGTATAGTCCGTTAAATCATCTGACTCTTGGTTTCAGCTCAGGTCCTGATCTCAGGGATGTGATCTCGAGTCCCAAATAGGGCTCCAAGCTCAGAGCAGGGTCTGCTTGAGGTTCTCCCTTCCTCTGCCTCTGCCTCAGTCTCTTCCACTCATTCTCTTTCTTTCTTTCTAAAATAAATAAATCTTTTTAAAAATTCTCTTACAACACCTGCTTTATAAATGTGAGAATCTAGGCAAATTTAGAAGCACTACCCTCTTCCTAGAAGGTGACTCAGCCCCAGACACATGGTTTCCCCTGAACTTCTATTCTTGGACATCTTTTTCCTCTTGCTATTGGTCAATCAGAGGATGTATATGCAAACCTAAGCGAAGATAATCATTTATGCCACCCCTTGGTACTGTGGATTCACCAGGAATAGGCATTTGACCTAAGCTGGGCTTTTTTAGACCCTTTCTGGGGACTCTCTCCCCTGTCCCAGAATCTCTAAACATAGAGCAAGCTGACACACACATAGATGCCAAGAAGAGATGGTGAGAAAAGCTTTAGAAGGTTCCAGGTGCTAATCCTGCAGCCCAAGTGCAGCTCTTGTCCCCTCTGAGGTCTGGTTGCTTAACTCACCTTTGATTCCATAAGCCAAAAAACTCCTTTTTGTCTGGATTAGATAGAGTCTAAGGTGACATCAGTGTTAATCACTTTAAAGACTCTTAATATAATAATGAACAAAACAAACCTCTTGTTGTTGTCCTGGTACTTTATCAAGCGTGCTCTTTGCTGTGCAGAGCTCAGGAGTGACATTGTCTAATAGCTGATGGACCTTCTCTTTGTCCCCTCTTGCCTCTTGCTTGGCAGAGTGTACTGTAGTTTTCAAGTTGTCTGTTTTCATAACTGCTTTCCCTTTCATTGCTTCAACTTGCGTTAAAGATTGCCTGAGCTTTTCGATTGTTTTGTCCTGTGAGGGTATAAGGTTGGGGGAAAGGGATATGACTAATTAGATCTCTTCTAAATAAAATACAAGATGTTGGGGTGCCTGGGTGGCTCAGTGGGTTAAAACCTCTGCCTTCGGCTCAGGTCATGATCCCAGGGTCTTGGGATCGAGCCCCACGTCGGGCTCTCTGCTCAGCGGGGAGCCTGCTTCCTCCTCTCTCTCTGCCTGCTTCTCTTCCTCCTCTTCTCTGCCTACTTGTGATCCCCATCTGACAAATAAATAGAATCTTTAAAAAAAAAATACAAGATGCATGATATAACCCATGCTTCTTTTCTTCTTTTTTTAAGGCTCTGATATATGGAAAAGAAAGAAAATTCCACAATTTATGAATTAAGAAGACATGTCTCAATCATCATACTCATCAATAACAGTCACTGAGCACTTTTATAAACTAGGCACTTGGGATTTAAAGTTTAATGAGTATTCATGTCCTCAACAGTTGTACTGCCTCTGCTAACCAAATTCAGAAATAGAGAAAATAACTGGCTTTGCAGTAAGATAAACATCACTGATAAAATGCGAAAAAAAACCCACTTATGGAAGTATTTAGTGCACCTTTGTTTTAAGGCATAAAACATATGTTTGAAATACTACAAGTGAAGCTTGATATGGAGAAGATCCAAAGAGGAGCCTCCAAAAATGAATAAAATTTAACTATTACCTCAATAAGAAAGACCAAAATAAGATGGAAAGAGCAAGCACTCTAGAATTCTAACATTTAGAATGCCAGTTAACTTTGAGAAGTAGGGAAGAGAATAGATGAGGGTTTCGGTGGGGTTGACAATACCTTGGTTTTTAAGATAAGTGGTAGATATCTATGCATCTAATTTTATTATCCAATATGCTTTCATATTATATATACTCATACATGCATATAATATAATTTTAATGTTAATTTTTTGAAATTCATAAGAAACATGCAGCTAAAATAGCAACAGATCAAAGCTGAAGAGAATTTTTGAAAGCCTCACTTTACTTACTTTAAGGACATTTACTCTCGTAAGTTGAATTTTCATACTTTTATTTGACAATTTCAAATCACTGAGCTGTTTCTGAAGTTTCTGAATTTTCTCCTCTAGTCTCTGAGTTGTAGCAATCTGTAAATTCTGTTGAATATTCAATAATGTTTGTTGCTCATTATCTTTCTCTAGCTGTCTGGACATCGTGCCATGCTCATCTGTCCACAAATTCTTAGTCCCAGAGTTTTCCTTTGGAGAAATCAACAGTATTGAAATAAAGAAGCTGTGCTTTAAGGTGGTATTCCACATTAGCATGCCAGATCTACTCTAGGCTGATTAGCTGCAGACAATAATACTTGCTTACTTAAAATATTTTTTTCACCATAGATATGCATTATTAAAATAATCTGGAAAATAAAATCTTAAAAAAAAAAGAAATATCAGACTGAAAACTCTTCAAGAAGGCAGGATAAAAGGACAATAGGACATAAACTATTAAAAAAAAAAGCAGGGGCACCTGGCTGGCTCAGTCAGTAGACTCTTGATCTTGGGGTTTTAAGTTTGAGCCCCATGTTAGATGTAGAGATTACTAAAAAAAAATCTTTAAAAATTTAAAAAATTAAAATAAAATGAAAATTTTAAAAAGCATAGTGCATTAGGGTTTTCCAGAGAGACAACACCAATCAAGGGTGTGTATGTGTGTGTGTGTATGTGTGTGTGTACAGTTGACCCTTGAATGACATAGGTTGGAACTGTATGATGGGTCCACTTATACACAGATTTTTTTTTTCAGTAAATAAATTGGGAAAACTTGTGAAGATTTGCAAGAATTTGAAAAAACCCATAGATCAACCACATAGCCTAGAGATATAAGAAAAATTAAGAAAAGGTTAGGTATATCATAAATACATAAATATATATAGAAACTAGTCTATTTCATCATTTGCTATCATGTTTTCACAAATCTATTACAAAAAGTTAAAATGTATCAAAAATTACACAAGTACCACAGATCATACATAATACCATCCTCATTCAAGAGAAATAGAAACAAACATGAAAATGCAGTGTTAAATGAATGACTGCATAAAATTAACTGTACCACATACTGTACTACTATAAATAATTTTGTAGCCACCTCCTGTTGCTATTGCAGTAAGTTCGAGTGTTGGGAGTATCTGTGACACTAATTGTGTGTGAGCAGTTGGTCTCTCCAGTAAATTCCATATTGTGGTAAAAACTGATCTCTCGCAGTTCTTGCATATTTTATCGTGTCTAATTCAATACTATAAACCTTAACACCATGGGACCCTGCAAAGTATCAAACACCTTGGTCAAGTTTAGTGGTTATCTAAAAATAACTAGAGGGACACCTGGGTGGCTCAGTTGGTTAAGCAGCTGCCTTCAGCTCAGGTCATGATCCCAGCGTCCTGGGATCGAGTCCCGCATCGGGCTCCTTGCTCAGCAGGGAGCCTGCTTCTCCCTCTGCCTCTGCCTGCCTCTCTGTCTGCCTGTGCTCGCTCTCTCTGACAAATAAATAAATAAAATCTTTGAAAAAAAAATAAAAATAACTAGAACCAAGCAAAAGGAAACAAAAAGAAAACAAAAAAACAATGCAAAAATTAAAAATTCAGAGAATCTTAGCACAATTGGGGACTGAGGTCAACAACCAAAGGGGCATGATATTCCTATAAATATTAGGTAAAAGGGAGTATGGTTCTTAGCTAAAGAACAACAACATAAGAATAAAAACAGAACAGGGATGCCTGGGTGGCTCAGTGGGTTAGTTAAGCCACTGCCTTTGGCTCAGGTCATGATCCTAGGGTCCTGGGTTTGAGTCCCAGCCTGTTTCTCTCCTCCCCTCTCTGCCTGCCTCTCTGCCTACTTGTGTGATCTCTGTCTGTCAAATAAATAAAATAAAATCTTTAAAAAAAAAAAAGAATAAAAATAGAACATACAGTTTTAAAACAAGGAGAAAAAAATTCTGTTTTAATAGAAACCAAGAAAGAAGACACCCCCATCAAAAGAAAAGTAGAATATATGGAAATTATGAAATAAGTTAGGACAATCACATACTAATATAATAATAATTGCAAAAAAGATAAATATGTTAAATTCACCAATCAGATAACTCTCTAATTTGATTTTTTAAAAATACAACCATATACTGTCTTTAATTACAAAGATGGAGAAAGATAAAAAATAAAAGGATAAAAAGACATATCAGGCAAACACGAACCAAAAGAACATTGTACTAGTAGCCATAATTTCTGAAAATGGAGAATTTAAGGCAACATTTTGTAAAGCACAAGAAAGAGACTATTTTTTTTAAAGATTTTAATTTATTTATTTGACAGACAAAGAGACTGTTTTATAGTGCTTAAAAGAACAAGATAGCAAAGATCGTCATGAGTGCACATGCTCCAGTAATCTCTAAAGCATAAAATGATAGAACTGCAAAGTTACATGGATGAACAAAAAATTATCCTTAGAGAGTTAGGATCCCTTTCCCAGAATCAAGGATATAAAAATAATCAGAGATACTGACAATTTGAACCATATGAATAATATGCTTGAGCACTAGCTCTATATGGAACTTCATACCCAACCGAGAACACACTCTTATAAACACACATGGAACAGCTACCAAAATCAACCAAGTATTCAGCCGTGCAAGAAGTCTCAGTAAATTCTCAAGGATCATATATTTCCAGCATGTTGTAATAAAATACAAAATTTGTAAAATCTCATACATCTGGAAACGTAAAAACGTATTACTATATTTAAAATGCAAAATAAGGGAAATACTGGTCAAATGTTGTTCAATCTCTAAACTTGACCAGTAGTTTGTCAATATTTGTGAAACAAAGCTAAAGTACCTCTTGACAGAAAATTATGATTTAAATAAGTATATTTATCAGGGTATTTGAAAAATTAAACCAGTTACTCTAATTCTCTTTTCATTCTTCCTTTCCTTTCTTTTCCTCTCTGGACAATTCAGTCCTAAAGCCATTAAGTGGGCAGAACAAAGTAGGCTCCAGAATGAAGAGAGAAATACTGTGGCCCAAGCAGGGCAGTAAAAGTGGGCACAGAGGAGGGCTGCCCTGCAGAGGGACTCAGAACCTGACTGGGGTGAGAGGAGGGCCCACATGGGGAGGTGACCTGCCATGGAGTGTAAGGGTCTGAACAAGGTGAAGAAGACATGCACACAGTTTTGGAAATTAAAAAGAATAGGTTGGAACCCAAATAGGAAAACATGTAAAGGAAACAAACAGGCAAATACTAAACACCCTAAAGACTAAAAATCAAAAAGGAAATACTCCAACTCATTAATATTGAGAGAAGTGCATATTTTTTTTAAAGAGTTTATTTATTTTTTTGGCAGAGATAGATCACAAGTAGGCAGAAAGGCAGGCAGAGAGAGAGAGAGGGGAGGAAGCAGGCTCCCTGCCAGGCAGAGAGCCCGATGTGGGACTCCATCCCAGGACCCTGAGATCATGACCTGAGCTGAAGGCAGAGGCTTAACCCACTGAGCCACCCAGGTATCCGAGAGAAATGCATATTAAATTAGGAATCATTTGGGGCGCCTGGCTGGCTCAGTGGGTTAAAGCCTCTGCTTTCGGCTCAGGTCATGGTCCCAGGGTCCTGGGATCGAGCCCCACATTGGGCTCTCTGCTCAGCGGGGAGCCTGCTTCCCCCTCTCTCTCTCTGTCTGCCTCTCTGCCTACTTGTGATCTCTGTCTCTCAAATAAATAAATAAACTCTTTAAAAAAAATAAATTAGCAATCATTTTATACCCAATGAAATGGAAAAAATAGGGAAGCTGGTTAATGCTAAGAAATTACAAGAACGTGGAGATTCAGGAACCCTCATGTATCACTGGTGGGACTATCGTTCTGTGAGAGCTGACTGGGAGTACTTAATCAAATTAAGTGTATGTATAATCCTAACCCAATGAGCCACCAATTCCAGTCTTGAGCAGACACCCCTAAGATTCTCTGACAGGCCTATACGGGAACTTGTACAAAGATACTGGTAGCAGTGTTTGTGGTGGCAGAAAGACAGAGGTAACCAAGGCATTCATCACCGAGGAGTGGACAGGCAGAGTATGGCAGATATGCATGCTGTAGAAATCCATGTAATAGAAGCAATGAGCTAAATGAACACATAGCATCACTAAGTCTATTTATTTGACAGAGCGGGGCTCCATCCCAGGACCCTGGGATCATGACCTGAGCTGAAGGCAGAGGCTTTAACCCACTGAGCCACCCAGGTACCCCTCACTAAGTCTACCTTAAAGATATAATGCTGAGTTATTATAATATAATTATATTAATGATAACTTAATAATATATTAAAATTCTATTTAAAAGAACATACTATTGACCCGTGAACAACATGGGTGAACTATGCCAGTCCACTTGTTTTTTTGAGAAATAGGGTACAGTACTATCAATGCATTTTATGGTTTTTCTTAACATTTTCTTTTTTTCTAGCTTTATTTTAAGAATACAGTATATATAGATATGGCATACAAAATATGTGTTAATTGACTATGTTATCATCAAGTAGGCTGTTAGTAATAAAGTTTTGGGGAGAGTCAAAACTTACATATGGGGATTTTCGACTATATGGGGAGGGTGTTAGTGACACTCACCCCCATACTGTTCAAGGGTCAACTGTATAAACAAAAAGATACACATTAAACACATTAGATTGATCTCCTTTGTTCTTGTTTCAAGTTGGCTCCACGATGTGCAGGGCTTGAACTCACAACCCTGAGATCAAGTCCTGAGCTGAGATCAAGAGTTGGACAGTTAACTGCCTGAGCCACCCAGGCACCCAACTAATCTTTGGAAGAGGGAATAGGAAAATGGACTTAAATGGAATAAATAATAATAAATAAGAGAAAGCCCTTCCACAGCCCAAGATAATGTGTTAGGAACCACAGAGTTTGATTAACTCAATCTTCTGCATCTGAGGTTCCAATTGTGAGGAGTACAGAGGCAAAGGAATACAATTTAAAAAGGGGGGTGGGGGGCACTCAACCTTACTAGTTAGTAATCAGGGAAATGTTAAAACTACTATTTTAACTCAACTCTCTCTCTCTCCCTCTCTCTGTGTCTCTAAAAGAATGACATCTTGGGGTGCATGGGTGGCTCAGTCGGTTAATCGTCTGCCTTCGCTCAGGTCATGATCCCAGGGTCCTGGGATCAAGCCCCATTTTGGGTTCCCTGCTCAGCGGGAAATCTGCTTCTCCCTCTCCCACTCCCCCTGTTTCTCTGGCTGTGTCTCTATCAAATAAATGAAGTCTTAAAAAAAAAAAAAAAGACATCTCCAATGCTGGCTGGACTATGAAAAGAAAGAGGTACTCCTATATTTCTATTCGGAAAGTGAATTCCTTCCACCTTTTGGAAGTAGTATTTTGGCAGTAGCTATTCAAATTTAAAATACTCATATGCTGTGATCCTACAATTTCACATTTAGAACTCAGTCTAATAGGAGGAGAAAGCACCAATGTGGAAAGATATATGTATAAGTCTGTTTATTGCTCCATTATTTGTAGGGTATAAAAGGTGGAAATATAGGGCACCTGGGTGGCCCAGTGGGTTAAAGCCTCTGCCTTCGGCTTGGGTCATGGTACTGGGGTCCTGGGATCAAGCCCTGCATTGGGCTCTCTCAGTGGGGAGCCTGCTTCCTCCTCTCTCTCTGCCTACCTCTCTGACTACTTGTGATCTCAGTCTGTCAAATAAATAAATAAAATATTTTTTTAAAAGCTTGAAATATTTTGATAGTCCATCAATTGGGAACTGATCAAAAAGTTCTATACTCTTCAGACCACTATGCAGCTATTAAAGGAATGAGTTAAACCTGTATCTTTTCACCTAAGAAAAAACCATGAGGTACTTAACTTTTCACTATGTAAGAAGAATATTTGACTAGCATAGTCCCAGTTTTATAAAAATACCACCACCCACATATGTATACTTGAATATTTCCATAACCATGGCAATAGTTGTAGAAGATATATACATATATACTGGTTACTGAGGGAAAATAGGCAGAAAGTTGAGGAAAATTACTTTTCTCAAACCTTTTAACTTGATTTCAAGAGTTGTAAAAGCATGTGCTACTTGAATATTCTTAAAATCTAATATAGCATTTTAAAATGTTTGCAGGCAGATGAATAGTTAATGATTAATTTCAGGAACATTTTCAGGAACAGAGGTAGAAGCTGGATTTATCTTTAGAGAACATAGTTAATACCACATCACTAAGCACTGGAAGTCTTCTAAACTGAGTGCTCGATGCATATACGATGAATGAGTAAATGAGTGAGCAGTGAATGAATGAGTGAGATTAAGCTTTGAGCCACAGCAATTGCAGAAATAGTGTAACATAGGTCTGATGTGTGATAAGCAATTCTAAGAGATAATGAAATAGAATTTTTAAAAAATCTCCTGAAAACAAATTATATTGTACCCAACCTTTTTCCATTCCATTCTTAGAATGATGCTTTCATGTCTTCCTTATAGACACAGAGAAGTGGAGAGTAGAGAAGGTACTGGCCTACATAGTAATTACTGAGGAATAGTATCACCGGTCCTTCCCTGATACTCCTGGTATCTTGCTGACACGGTCCCTTATGTTCTACCTGTACAATCATTTCTTGGAGCTCCTTTCCTTCCAATCCCCTTTTTAAAGTACACTAAGAAATATACTAACAACTGCCCTCTATGAATATAGAATATGTGCGTATTAGAGAAATGAGAGGTATGGAACAAAGAGAGGCTTTTTATAAAAGCAGAAGGTTTAAAGATTTGCAGCAAATTTCCCTCTCTTTTCCCATATTAAGTATAAATAGCACTAACAGCATTAATAATATCTAATATCAAAGCAACATTACATAATATAATAAAATCTGATCATTTTCATTGTCAGAGAAATGCCTTATCCAGGAAAGTCTTACTTTATTCCTGCCCAAGGCTAAACTTTCTTGAAAAAAGTCATTAACAGCAGTTTTTCCTTCCAGATGTTTCCAGGGTCTTTTTTGTTCCCTACACCTGTCTTGCACTTGGGATGATTCTCCAGTGGCTTCTTTGGAGTGATGCTGCAGCTGCTCCAGGCGCTGAGTGAGCGTCAGAACTTCCTGCTGCAGGCCTTCAGTCCTCTGTGGAAAGAAGGAGAGCTAAGTCTTCTGAGGGCCCATGATTTCTATTTCATTTCAAAACTATGTGCAAGTTCTACCGACACTGACACTGTAGTAATGTTACGTTACTAGCTAGGTGAGTGGGGAAGATTTAAGATTGGACAAGTATCAGCTGGTTTTAGAAAAAGAAATGGAAAAGTCTGATATATAAAATGAGACATTTTAGTGAGTACTGAGAAATAAAATTGTATAATGAATTTTAAGAAAAAGTGAAAGAAAAAATTGGAACTCTACAATAAACAGAGGGCAGCAGATTTTTCGGACACATTTAACCTAAGCAACATCTATCTTCGTTTGAATTTTAAGTGAAGGGGCATGAGATGGTACTCAATTGATGTGGACATGACAAGGAGATGGAGTCACTGAAACTTGCTCGTTCAGTCTTTTCATAGAGTTGGCCAGTACATTCAAACAAAGAATGACCTGACAATGGATTTACTGCACTGGCTGGCCTGACCAGTATTTAGACATGATGGACACATTACCTTCACCATACCACCATACCTCTATTTTAAAGCCAGGATTCACTAAGCTTACACTGAACTGTACTAAGCATTTATCATGTATTCATTCATTTAACCCTTACCACTCTGTGAGATAGGAGCTAGGCCCTTGCAGCCCCGAGCCCCACCCACCCCATCCCTCCAAATTTTACAAATGAAACTGAGGTCCAGAGAGAATAAGCAATCTGTCCAAGAGCACACAGGTGGTAATGGCTGAGCTGGGATTCATACCTGGGCTCTCTGCTCTTAATAAAAACACTACACTACCTCTACTGTAATAATGGACATCTTTTTTCCTACTATCACTGTAGTAGTAAAAATAAAGTAGGAAAATAATGTAATAAATAAAAATAAAGTAGTGAAATCATGTAGTAAAAATAAAATCAAAGTTAAAATTCAGAGCCACGGAATTTACTAAATCAGCTAATATCAAAACTGACACGTTAAAGTAACAAATTTGAAAGAATGACTTGTCTGTCAGTACACTTACAGACTTCCAAGATTGTTCTTTTGCACCCATTTCCTGAATCCTCTCTTTCACAGCCTCCTCGGTAGCTGGTATGGGCACAGCATTGTTGCTCAGAAGAGTAGCCAACTGACTGAGGAATTTCTGATAGTGGGATCGCGCAGTTTTGGTTTCCCAGCTGAATGAATGTGGAGGTCTGTCCAACTCATATTTTTGTTTTTCCTTAAGGATTGAATCTTCTTGACACTTATCCCAAATTTCCTGTCCGTCTTTTGGTCCTTCAGAATGAAAAATGTCCCTTTCAAAGTTCTTGGTCAGGATATCTTCACCTTTATCCTAAATATGCCAACACACATGTTAAACTTCCCATTTGGAATTCAATATGATTTTAATTCCTTTTTTGAAATATAAGTTTACTTCCTTTTTTGAAATATATAGTCACAATACAAAATTTGAGGAGCAAGGCCCTCAGAAGAAATAAAGTGTTATGGAGTCATAAGAGAGACAAAGGCATACTCAAAAGAGCAAACTAGAACATCAAGAGGTATCAAAATGATCATAAGGAGAAACTGGTTTGAGAATATAGGAAATTTAGCTTGGAGAAACAGCTGACCAAACAGCCTCAGTTAATGAAGTTATACTCTTTACAGACTATTTTGAGCTAATAAATATAGAAAGAATGACAGAAATTTTAAAATCATTTTGCTTCTAATAAAATAACTGATTCGGGCAAGGATTATCAATGAATGTTAAGACAATTAAGTGAAAAGTTGAGAGGGAAATGGATATTTCCATAAAGACTTCATTATGGTTATAGAACATCATTTAGTAATAACCACTTTGATGATGTAAAAGTATAAACAAAATAAGTTCCATTTCTTTCCCCCAACTTTTACTTTGTGCTCCTGAAATCATCCTGCTTCCATTGTAAATAGCCTGGGGTTAAAGGGTGGGGGGAAGGGATGATAATACTTGTATTTCTTTCCCAATCTCCCATGGGAATATTCTACCTTTATAAATTCTAGACTTCTTTCCACTTTCTTGACACCTTCAACTCTGGAACCTAAGTATATAGGTTCTGTTTCTGGGCTTTTTGTCATGTGAAACAGAGAAATAGAAAGAGAGCCAGAATTTTTGAAGTAATGATAGGTTTGCATCACTAAAAGGCTAGAAGAGGCAGATTAAAAGGGCAATGGAAGTAACGGTCAGAGTTGCAGGGATATTAGTTTGGGAGAGTTTTTTAAGAATGTGACAGACTGGGGCGCCTGGGTGTCTCAGTGGGTTAAAGCCTCTGCCTTCAGCTCAGGTCATAATCCCAGGTCCTGGGATTGAGCCCCGTATCAGGCTCTCTGCTCAACCAGAAGCCTGCTTCCTCCTCTCTCTCTGCCTGCCTCTGCCTGCTTGTGATTCTGTCTGTCAAATAAATAAAATAAAAATCTTAAAAAAAAAAAAAGAATGTGACAGATTAACAAGAGAAGTGAAAAAAATGGGAAGTGTTACTGTGAATTACTTGAGGGGGCAATTAAAAACTGGAATTACTTTAAACTACTTTAAAAGTAGTTGCTGAATCTTTTTTAAATGGAAAATTTGTAAAATGTCAGATCACATTAATTGGATTATAATGGACCTTGTCTTATATTAAGTCTAAGGATTTCAAAATAAACTTTCACCGCTTCCTTGACAATAGAGTGGGTCCCATCCTCCAACATTCTTCTATAAAACCTCTACTCATCCTGGGAATTGCGACTACTAAGGACCAGGCTCTTCTCTTCCTTCCAAACCCAACTCATTCTGTAATTCTAGATTTCAAGGTCCAATATAGATGCTCCACCAATTTAGCTTCATGATTCCTGTGCCTTGGTTTCAATGACTTTTGCCTACACCTCTCTTCAACCCTTATATTTAGAGCCCAAAACCCAGATGTTGTCAGCAGCAGGAAGTAACCCACACCGGAAATGTAAAACTCCAACATTTCATTCTCTAACTACCACTCCTCCTCCCAGTTCTCTCTCGGCTCGGTTCTGCTCTGCAGTATCAGAGACCTTAGATCTACCCTCTGCCTTCTCTCTGTATTCAGAAAGTCTTTCAGTCAACCACATAGCACAGCTTCTCTGATCCTCCATAAGAAGCAGACCAACAAACTACTCAATATTTGCCAGTTATCTCTTGGAATGACACAGAGTAATAAAAATCCCGTTTAATTAAAAGCCAATCAAAATTTATGCTCACCTTCATCATGAAGCTAACCAAGGAATCTTCTTGTCCTTTCATATTCATGTAAGGGATGAATTCATCAGTACCTGCTAATTTTTTCTCCAAAAGGCCTGCTTTTCTTTCTGCCTTTTCTCTTTCAAACAGATGTACTCTGTGTAAGATATCAATAGGTAACAACAAACCAACTCAATTTTCAAACCGCAATTAAAAATAATTAAAAGAGGGGTCCCTGGGTGGCTCAGTCGGTTAAGCGTCTACCTTTGGCTTAGGTCCAGCTCTGCATCAGGCTCCCAGCCCAGTGGGAAGCCTGCTTCTCCCTCTTCCCTCTCCCATTGCTTGTGTTCCCTCTCTCTCTGTGTCTCTCTCTGTCAAATAAATAAAATCTTTAAAAAATAATAATAATAATTAAAAGAAATAATCCCCACTTAAAATGTATTAAATATGTGTATCAAGTAGAAATGTACTTACTGTGAGAAGAGCTAATAGTTACCCAACTATTTTTAGGGAGAGACTAGAAATAACAGAGAAACGGAGAGAAAAACAATCCAGTGGTAAGTCCTCTCGTAGTTCTCCTGGGGAAGGTAAATTTTTAAACCATCCTTTTCATGGGGAAATTTGAGCATGAATATCTTGCCTGCCACTATTGGTAATACTGTGATGATCAGGAGATTCCAGAGGGATACAAGTACTCCTATTTTAATAACACCTGCTGGGCTCTTCTACTGGGATTTGATGAGAGGAAAGGGAATTAGAATAATGATGCAGCAATAGAGAACAGCATATGCAAAACCTTTTTTAAAGATCAAATATACAGGGGCGCCTGGGTGGCTCAGGGGGTTAAGCCTCTACCTTCAGCTCAAGACATGATCTCAGGGTCCTGGGATCAAGCCCCACATCAGGCTCTCTGCTCAGCAGGGAGCCTGCTTCCCCCTGTCTTTCTGCCTGTCTCTCTGCCTACTTGTGATCTCTCTCTTTGTGTCAAATAAATAAAATCTTTTAAAAAAATCAAACCAAATCAAATATACAAATAGCTAATTATTTGGTTTTTGTTTTGATTACTAATTGATAGGTATTGGTAATATTTTCTATCCCATACCTATAGCTAGGTTAAAATTTCAATCTGTCTTCTGTTTTTGTTTTTTTTCCTCTTCTGTCTAGTAATTATAGCTTACAGAATTAGTGCATTTGAGTCAGTTCAAAAGAAATTATTCATATCATCCAAACAGAAAATTTTACCTCAAAAGGTTATATTAAAGACATGCAGGACACATGCAAAAGGTCTAATACACCTGTAACTATAACCCTAAAGTGAGAGTAAAGACACAATGGGACAAAAACAATATTTGAAAAAATAATTCCCAAGATTCCAAACCCAATGAAAGACATAATTGATAGATTCCATAAATTCTGTAAATCCTAAGCAGGATAGATACAAAGAAAGCCACACCAAGACACATCATAGTCAAATTCTACCAACAACAACAACAAAAAAGCACGCATTATTCCCTTCAAAGGTACAACAATGAAACTGATGATTAACTTTTCAACAGAAACTATAGAAGTCAGAAGATAATTGGATGACATCTTAGGGTGCTATAAGAAAAAATATTAGCCAGAATTCTATACTCAGTTTAAAAAAAGCCACTCAAAAAAATGAAAATGAAATAATATAGTTTCAGGGGCGCCTGGGTGGCTCAGTGGGTGAAAGCCTCTGCCCTTGGCTCAGGTCATGATCCCAGGGTCCTGGGATCAAGCCCCGCATCAGGCTCTCTGCTTAGCAGGGAGCCTGCTTCCCCCCCACTCTCTCTCTCTCTACCTGCCTCTCTGCCTACTTGTGATCTCTGTCTGTCAAATAAATAAATAAAATCTTTAAAAAAAAAAAGAAATAATATAGCTTCAGAAGAAAAAATGGAAAAAACTGTCAGAAGAAATGCATTAATAGAAACACTAGAGGATGTCCAGTCCAAGATGGTGAAATGAGAAGACCTTGTGCTCACCTCCTCCACGGAGGAACCAGACCTACATCTATATGTACAGCAATTCTGCCTGAGAGGGAGCTGAGGGCTGTCTGAGCAGTTTTTGCACAACGGAGTATGGGAAGACTATATGGAGAGGCAGGAGAGATAAGAGACGCCTTGACTGGGACGGCTGGGAGGCTCAGTTGGTTGAGTGGCTGCCTTCGGCTCGGGTCATGATCCCAGCGTCCTGGGATCGAGTCCCGCATCTGGCTCCTTGCTCAGCAGGGAGCCTGCTTCTCCCTCTGCCTCTGCCTGCCACTCTGTATGCCTGTGCTCGCTCAGTCTCTGACAAATAAATAAATAAATCTTAAAAAAAAAAAAAGAGAGAGAGAGAGAGACGCCTTGACTGATACATCTGCAAGTTCTGGGTCATTGGTCCACACCAGCTGCAGATGCCCTGGGGCCTCGAGGAATAGCTGGAGGTTGGAAAAGCAACTGGAATGTGGAGGAACTAGCCCGGGAACCCTGCCCAGGGTGAGGGAGCTACTGGAACTCTATAAAGTTCAGAGAGGCTGGCAGGTGGCATTGTTTGTGCTCCCCCTCCACCTTCGTGATGCAGATGGGAGCAGGGTTGTAGATGCTGTGGTTGATCTGCTGCCTCAGCGAGCACTGGGTGCCTGGCCCACACCAGCCTCAGATGCCCTGGGGCATGAAGGAACAACCACTGTTTAAAAGAGCAGCTAGAGGGGCACCTGGGTGGCTCAGGGGGTTAAAGCCTCTGCCTTCGGCTCAGGTCATGATCCCGGGGTCCTGGGATGGAGCCCCGCATCAAGCTCTCTGCTCAGCGGGGAGCCTGCTTCCTCCTCTCTCTCTGTCTGCCTCTCTGCCTACTTGTGATCTCAATCTCTCTGTGTTAAATAAATAAATAAAATCTTAAAAAAAAAAAAAAGAGCAGCTAGGGTGTAAAGAAGCTAGGTCTAGAATCTTGATGGGAAGTGAGGGAATAGATGGAGCAGTCTCTGGGTGGAGGGGCTGGGGGGCACCAGGGTTTACATTCCCCTTCCATCTTGATAGTGCAGAAAGGACAGGGGTCAGGCACCAGGGCCAGCCTGTCACACCAGCAAACCCCATGCCCCTGGCCCACACTAGCCCCAGATACTCTGGGGCAGAGAAAAGCCATGGTGTAAAAGGGGAACTAAGATAAAAGAGCCAGCCCTAGAACTCTGAAAAACAGCAGGGGGAGCTGCCAGAACTCTCTCCATGTTGAAGGGGACGGTGAGCACCATAGTTACATTCTTCACCCACCTTGATAATATGAATGAGGACCACACTAGTGAACAAGCTCCAGGCACCATGGCCAGCCAACCACCTCAGTGAGCCCCAGACCCCTGGCCCACACCAACCACAGCTTTCACACAAAGGTAGCCCCAGCATGGCACACACTGGGACACCTCTGGTCCAGCAATTGCTAGAGCTCTAGTCATCATATGAAGGTGATATAGGCACAAAGCACCTGGAAAATTCCAGGCCCACACCACTTCAGCCTCCGAGAGCTTACTAGGGTACTCCCAGCACAGAGCACTCTGGGACCTCCTAGCTAATGCCTGCTTCAGCTCTAGCTGCCTTGCCATGGTACCCCCTGCAGGGAACAACCTGGGAACTCCCAACCCATGCTCACCTCACCTCCAGCTGCCCTGCCAGGACACCTCCTGCATAGGGCACTCTGGGACTCCCAAGCCTACACCCCACCTCAGCTCCAGCCACCCCACCATGGAGCCTCCTGTATAGACCATCCAGTGACAACCCTGGCCCATGCCAGCCTCCATTCTAATCACCCCAACAGGGCACCCTCTGCACTGAATACCCCAGGACATCCCAGCTTTCACCCACTTCTGCTTCAGCTATCTTCCCAGGGTAGCCCTGTGTGGCACCCCAGAATCCCCTGGCCTAGGCCCCACCTTGGCTCTAGCTGCCCTGCCAGGGCACCCTCTGCACAGAGATACCCAAGATGTCCTGTTTGTACCCACTTCAGTTTCAGCTATCCTGCCAGGGGGCCTTCTGCACAGAGAACCAGGGATCCTACCAGCCTGTGCCCACTTAAGCTTTAGCTGTCCTGCCAGGGCAATTTGCATGAAGAGCCTCAGGACCCACTGGTTTGCACTCCATTCAGCTTCAGCCATTCTTCTGGTACACTGTGTGCACAGAGTCCTGGGACCACACGGGCCCATACTCACTTCAGCTCCACCCATCCCACCAGGGGAGCCTTAGCACAGGGGGCACTGGGAACCTCAGCCCATGACAGACACAGCTCCAGCCAGCCAGCCAAAGTCACCAGGCACACACAGTACACACAGGAGATATTACACAAGACCATTCCTTCAAGTTTAGGAGAAGTAGTTGTCCTCCATAATTCATAGAAACAGACAGTCCAGCAAAATGGGGAGACAGAGGAGTATCCTCTGAATGAGTGAGCAAGATAAAACACCAGAAAAAGAACTAAATGAAATGGAGATAAGCACTATGCCTGACAGAAAGTTTAAAGTAATGATCATAAAGATCCTCACCAGGTTGGAAAGAAGAGTAGACTCAGTGAGAACTTCAACAAAAAGAAAATATAGAAGAGAACCAATCAGAATTGAAGAGTACAATAATTGAAATGAAAACTACACTAGAGTGAACCAACAGTAGATTAGAGGATGCAGCAGAATGTATCAGTAATCTGAAAGACAAGGTAATGGAAAGAAACCTAGCTGAACAGCAAAAAGAAAAAAGAAATTTTTTAAAAAAGAGGTTAGGTAAGGGATCTCTTGGACAACATCAAGCAAACAATATGCATTATAGGGGTTCCAGAAGGAGAAGTGAGAAAGGGAAAGAAAAGTCATTTGAAGCAATAACATCTGAGGGGTGCCTGGGTGGCTCAGTTGGCTGAGCATCTGCCTTTTGGTTAGGTCAGGATCCTAGGGTCCTGGGATCGAGCCCTGCATTGGACTCCCTGCTCAGTGGGGAGCCTGCTTCTCCCTTTCCCTCTGCAGCTCCCCCTTCTTATGCTTGCTCACACACACTCTGTCAAATAAGTAAACCAAATCTTAAAAAAAAAAAAAAAAAGAATCATAAGAATTCCCTAACCTAGGGAAGGAAACAGACATCCAAGTTCAGGAAGCATGGAGAGCTCCAAACAAGATGAAATCAAGGAGGCCCAAGTTACCAACACATAATAATTAAATGTCAAAGATTAATGATAAGGAGAGAATTTTAAAAGCATCATGAGAGAAGCAATTAGTTACATGCAAGGGGAAACCCCATTAGGTGCTTAGCTGATTTTTCAGCAGAAAATTTGCAAGCTGGAAAGATGCGGCAAAGAGCTGAAAGGAAAACACTTACAACCCAAAGTAGTCTACCTAGCAAGGTTATCATCCAGAATTGAAGGAGAGGTAAAGAGTTTCCCAGACAAATGATAGTTAATGGAGTTCATCACCACCAAACCAGTGTCACAAGAAATGTTAAAGGGAGGGGCACCTGGGTGGCTCAGTGGGTTAAAGCCTCTGCCTTTGCCTCAGGTCATGATCCCAGGGATCAAGCCCCACATCGGGCTCTCTGTTCAGTGTGGAGCCTGTTTCCGCCCCGCCCTGCCCCGCCTGCCCCTCTGCCTACTTGTGAGCTCTCTCTGTCAAATAAATAAATAAAATCTTAAAAAAAAAAAAAGAAATGTTAAAGGGACTTGTTTAAGTGAAAAAGAAAAGGCCATAATTAGAAGTAAGAAAAACATGATATAAAATATATCACAGCATATACATAAGACATGGAGGAGAGAGTTTTAAAAAAAAAGTTCTTTTAGAATATGTTCCAACTTAAATCAACTTAGTATAAGCTGCTATTTATTTAGGGTCCTACATATAAACCTCAAAGTAACCCCAAACCTCAAACCCATGATAGATACACAAAAAATAGAGAGAAATATTCAGGCATAACACTACAGAAAGTCATCAGTCACAAGGAAAGATAATGTGAGAAGATAGAGAGAATAACTACAAAAATAACCAGAAATCAATTAACAAAATGAAAATAAGCAGATACCTATTAGTAATTACTTTAAATGTAAATGTTCTAAAATGCTCTAAACAAAAGACAAGTGTGGCAGAACAGATTTAAAACACATACACACACACACACACACACACACACAC
>RCUC01163948.1:0-28496 GCA_003697995.1 Taxidea taxus jeffersonii
TAGTCTCATGGCACTAGCAAGACAGTAATCAGAGTTCAAGGTTACTAAGGTAGCAGGGATTTGGAAGATCAAGATCCTGGAGAAATGAGAACCTCAAGGAGGTGAGCCAATATTCTGTCTTGCTTTCATATTGAAGCATTTACCAATATTTCTAAGTTGTGTGGGACAGCATATAGAGATTATAAAGCAACACAGAACTTTTCTGCAGTCTCACAGTACTGGGTGGACCATTACTGGAGTTCAGGACACAAGAAACAAGAGGGCCTTATAAATATTGAAGCTTTCAATTAAGATGTATAAAGGCTATACCCTGACATTAAATGCACTCCAAAAATAAATCAGCCCTTATGAAAACCAAAAATCAAGTCTTAAATGACCTCAGTTATTACTCAGAGAAGGTGATTTTTTTCTACTTTAGCTGCCAGTCAGAAGAAAATTAAAACCCCTGTGCAGGAAGAAAACATAACCTAAATCCTCTATAATTTATTATACATAAGGTCCAGCTTTCAATTAAATAGCATTTGACATGCCAGGTGGAGAAAAAAAAAAGAGAAAGAAATATAGACTAGAAACAGACCCATAGTAATTCCAGATACTAAAATTATTTGGTGCTGTCTTTAATTGTTATTAATATGTGCAAAAAGTAGATGACAAGATAAATAATTTCACCACACAGCTGGAATCTGTCAATAAGATTGAAAAGGAATTTCTTGAATGAAAGCTATAATAACTGAGATAAGTAACTCAATAGATAGACTTAACAGTACACTAGACATATCAAGAGAAACAATTGGAAAATTTAAGTGTAGGTTAGAAAATATCAGGTTAGGTTAGAAAAATCACAAAGAGGAAGAAAGCTGAAAAACACAAAATAAAGGGCATAGGAGACATCTGGGACTTAGTGAAAAATTCCAGTCATCTGTAAGTATAAAATCAGAAAGAGAAGAGAGAGAAAATTGGGGCAGAAGCAATCTCAGAAGAGATACTCTGAGAATTTTCCAGAATTAATGAAAATCATCCAGTTACAAATCCAATAAACACAATGAAGGCCAAACAGTAAATAAAATAAAGCCATACACAGGAACATCATAGTCAACCTGCTTAAAATCAAAGACAAAGAGAAAACCTTAAAAGATGGCATTTAAAAAAAGACATCTTATCCTCAAGGGAACAGCAAGCACTAAGACAGAAATGCTGGAAGCAAACAAAACAAACAGCAATGGAGTTGCAGATTTATCATGCTGAAAGGAAATATTCCCCATTCTGAAATTCTATACCCAGCAAAAATATTCTATAAAAAAAATAAAATGAATCCTTCTTATACACCCAAGTTGAGAGAATTTGCTACCAACTGACACACTAATAGTAATATTGAAAGTAGTTCTTAAAGCAAATGATAAATGATCTCAAATGGAATGCAGAAATGCAAGACGAAATGAAGAGCAGTACAAATATAAATGTATAAATTAGATGTATATTTATTGTTTATAACAACTACAAAATCATGTATTTGGGGTTTAAAAATGGATAGAATTAAAATGCATGAAAATTATAGCATAAAAGTAGAAATCTGAGTAAGTGCAGTGAAAGAATTCTAAGGTTGTTGCATTTTCTGGGAAATAATAAAAGTATCAATCTACAGCAGACTAACAAATCAAAGATATACATTTCTCAAAGTGTGAATCTTGGACTGGCCGCAGCAGCATCACCCACAAACTTGTTAGAAATGTAATTTCTTGGGTTCCTCCCAGGCCTGCAGAAGCAGAAAATCTGAAAACTACATTTTGGAAAGCCTACCAGATGTCTCTGATGCATGCGGAAGTTTGAGAGTCATTACCTCAGAAGAACTACTGCCAGAATAATAAAAGAATTTATGATTAACAAGCTAATATTAATTCGGGGGAGAATGGAATAATAGAAATACTTGGTTAGTCCAAAAGGAGACAATGTGGGAAAAAAAAGGATGAGTGAGGGAAAGGGACAAATAGAAAAGCAATAATAAGGTAGAAGATTTTAAAATCAAATATATCAGTAATTATTTTAAATACAAGTACATTAACTACTCAAAAGATGAAGATTGTCAAATAAATGCAAAATTCAACTAAGTGTTACCTATAAAAGAGACCTCATAAATACAGATACAGAGAGATTGAAAGTAAAATGATGGAAAAAAATATAAAGGGAAACATTAACCAAAATAAGAGGCGTAGTAGCTATATTTATACAAACAAAGCAGACTTAAGGAAAAACAGCAATTCTAGAGATTAATAGGGACATTTCAAAATGTTAAAAGGGCCAATCTACAAAAAAGAAATAGCAATTATATATTTTAAATAGCCTCATAGTAAAGCAAAAAAAGAAAAAAAAGACAAAGAAAAGTCTACTAACAGAATAGGAGATTTTAACATAGCCCTCCTAATAATGGAAAAAGTAAATAGATGAAATATTAGCAGAACTACAGAAAATTTGAAAAACACAACTAACAAACCTCCTAATTGACATCTATAGATCACTGAACCTGTAACTGCAGATTACATTTTCTTTTCAAGTTTTTATAAAATAATTACCAGAATAGACTATCAACTGAGCAACAAAGCAAGTTTCAACACATTTCAAAGGACTGATATTAAATACAGAACAGATTCCCTGACCACAGTGAAGTTTAATTATGTGTAAATTGGATCCATGACTCAAAGAAGAAATAAAAAATTAGAAAATATTTTGAAAGGAATGACAATAAAGATAAATCATATTAACACTTGTGGGAGACAGCTAATGCTATGCTTCAAGAGAAATGTCTAGCCTTAAAACGTATGTATTAAAGAATAAGAAAGAATTAAAATTTGTTATTTTAACACTCATTTTAAGAAGTTAGACAAGGAATGGCAAATTAAACCCAAGATGGTAGAAAGAAGACAATAATAAAAATAAGATATGAAATTAATGAAACAAAATAGGCATATTATAAAAAAAATCAATAATGCCGGATGCTGTTTTTTTTAATTGAAAGAATTGCTGAGTGAAATAAGTCAAGCAGAGAAAGTTAATTATCACATGGTTCCACTTACTTGTGGAGCATAAGGAATAACATGGAGGACATTAGAAGGAAAGGAGAAGTGAATTGGGGGAAATCAGAGGGTGAGAGGAACCATGAGAGACTGTGTACTCTGAGAAGCAAACTGAGGGTTTTGGAGGGGAGGGAGCTGGGGGATGGGTGAGCCTGGTGGTGGGTATTAAGGAGGACACGTATTGCATGGAGCATTGGGTGTGATGCATAAACAATGAATCTTGGAACACTGAAAAAATAAAATTAAATTAAAAAATACATTATTGGGATTAAAAACAAGAGAATTGATAAAGTCCCAGGAGGAGTGATCATGAAGAAAAAGAAAACACACAGTACCAGTATGCAGATGGGATCAGCATGAAGAAATATAGATGAAATCTCTACAGATCTAAGAGATATTAAGAAGTAACATGATATCATGAAGATACTATGCTAGTAAATTTGAAAAATGAATTGGATAAATTTCTTGAAAAACACAACTTGCCAATTCTGTGCCAAAAAACAAAAACAAAAACAAAAAACAGTAATTCTATTTTCCCATGTGTTCTAATGGATATATGTTAACCACAGTCAACAATTGCGTCTAATAACTTTAATATCTGGATTATCTATGGGTCTGCTTCTATTGTCTCTTTCTTTTGTTTTTCTCATGAGGAATATAAACCTTTCCACAGAGAAAATATTAAACTCCAGATAGCTTTGTCAGTGAACCATTTAAAGTTGAAATAAGATGGGTTATTCACAAACTCTTCCAGAGATTAGAGAAAAAAAGAACAATGTTTAGCTTGTTTTCTGAAGCCAACCTAAGCCTGTACCAAAACTTTATAAGTTTTGAAGATTGTCAAATAAATGCAAAATTCAACTAAATGTAACCTATGAAAAAGACCTCATAAATACAGATACAGAGAGATTGAAAGTAAAATGATAGAAAAATATATAGGAAAACATTAACCAAAATAAGAGGTGTAGTAGCTGTATTTATACAAACAAAGCAAACTTACGGAAAAACAGCAATTCTAGAGACTAGTAGGGACATTTCAAAATGTCAAAAGGGTAAACCTGCAAGGAAGAAATAACAATTATAAATTTTAAATAACCTTATAGTAAAGGGAAAAAAAGGAAAGAAAAAATAGAAAAGTCTACTAATAAAATAGGAGATTTTAACAGAGCACTTTGACAGTGCAGAACAAGAAAGGAAAATTATAGGCCAATTTTTCTCATTAACATAAACTCAAAAGACCTAAAGAAAATCAAGTCCAATTATATACAATGAAAAGATTAGCATGACCGAAAGAGGCTTATGCCAGGAATGCAAGGTTAGCTTAACATTAGAGAATCAGTCATTATAATTCACCACATTAACCGAATAAAGGAGGAAATATATCATGTGAAAGATCACATGTCTTAAGAGATCTGAAAAAAGTACTCATAAAAATTGAACCTTTATTCATAACTAAAATTCTCGGCCAAGGAATGTTAACAGGGACCTTAATATAATATAGGGTATCTATTTAATGCTGAAATTTTGAAAGCTTTCCTCTTGATACTAGAAATGAGACAAGAATGCTCACTATTAAAATTTACACATATTATGATCCTGTTTTAAAAATATCCAAATGAGAGTGCCTGGGTAGCTCAGTCAGTTAAGCAGCTGCTTTCAGTTCAGGTCATGATCCCAGCGTCCTGGGATCGAGCCCTGCATCCGGCTCCTTGCACAGCGGGGATCCTGCTTCTCCCTTGCCTGCTATTCCCCCTGCTTGTGCTTGTTCTCTGTCTCTCTCACTTTCCCTCTCTGTGTCAAATAAATAAATAAAATCTTAAAAAATAATAAATAAAATATTGAAATGTATATATAGATAAATAATTAGAAGTCAGAATTCAATTCTGTGAAGACAGTGGATACAAGGTAAGATAAGAATCATGTTTCTATATACTATCCACAAATAATTCAAAAATAAAGTTTTAAAAATGACACACTTTATAATAGATTAAAATTGCCCAATACTCAAGACTATGTCTACAGAAACAACAAGAATTCCACACTTAGATTACAAAACTCTTTTTTGAGGGAAATTAAAGAAGACCTAATAAAAAGAAGGACACACAATGTGGATCAGAAAAATTAATTCTGGAGAAAGTGTCCACTTTCCCAAAATAGATATATAGAGTAAATGAGATTCCATTCAAAATCCCAAGGATTTTTAAAAATTGACATGCTGATTCTCAAATGTATATAACATGCTGTGGGGGCAAGAAGAGCTAAGACAGCCTGGAAGAAAAACAAAGCTAGAGAACTTACACTATATAAAGACTTACTCTAAAATGATAGTAGGTAAGTTAGGTGGAATGGCTACACAGATAGGCAAACAGACCAGCAGAACAGAGTAAAGAATTCAGAAGCAAAAACACTACTTTAATGCAGTAAAGAGGGTAGTCTCTGTTAATAATTGGTTCAAGGTTAATTGGATGTCCATTTGGGGAAAAAAACTAACTTCTACCTTACATTGTATGCAAAACTTTTTTTCAGGTGTATTACAAATCCAAATATGAAAGGTAAACAATAAATATTCTAGAAAATAACATGGGAGATATCTTTAACTCCTTAGGTGGCAAATATTTTTTGTATCAGAAACAAAATCATAACAAAAAAACTGATAAATTGGACTTCATGAAAATCATCCAAATTAAAAACTCGGCTCATTTGATTCAGCAAACCACCACCGTTAAAAACAAGGCTATCAGAAAATTTTTGGACAGCATCTATGTTTCTGAGAAAAGAACAAGTCAACAGGCTAGTGAGTAAGAGCCAAGTTATCCAGCTATCACAACAGCAAATGCTGGATGAGTTTTCTCTGGATGAGACTTCTTTATGACATTTTAAAGATAGAATAAAAGCTGCACTGATTTGGGGCAAAAAACAAACAAATAAACTCAGAGACACCAAAGAGATTGAACAGAGAAGCCACAGCATGAGAGAAGATATTTGCAATATCTGTCTAACAAAGAACTTTGGCACCAAGAATAAAGATCTTATAAATCAACATATAAAAACAAACTACTACATCGGGAAAGAAGGAATGATCCAATGGGCCAACAAATATATGGAAAGGCCCTCAAGTTCATTAATTATCAAGGAACTTATAACCACAGTGTGATACAACTACACAGCTATCAGAATGGTTAAATATCAATTTTGGAGAATGTGGAGCAAAGAGAGCCTTCACATACGCCGGTGGGAGTGTTTATGAGCACAACACTTTGGAAAACAACTTGACATTATCTACTAAAAGTTAACAAATGTGTATCCACTGATTCAGTAATTTTATTCCTAGGTATAGCAGTGAAAACATGTGAGCACCAAAAGAGATGCCAAGAAAGAGTTAGTAGCAACATTATTCATCCATGATCTCCCCAAGTGAAACAACCCAAATGCCAGTGAACAGTAAAATGGATAAAGAAATAATAAGAGACCCACACAATACAATCTTAGGTATCAATGAGGGAACAAGTTACTGTTATCACAAAAAACAGGGGTGAATCTCACAAATTATTGAGTAAAAGAAGTCAGATATCAAAGAATACATGTTACATGAGTCCATTTATATGTAATTCCAAACCAGACAAAATTTAATCTACATAATAGAAGGAAGAACAGCAGTTACCTGGAGAATCAGGTGGATAATGACTTGGACGAGGCACAAAAGATTTCTGGAGTCTTAGCAATAATCTGAATCCTGATATGATGGTAGCACAGATGTATGCATTTTAAGGTTGGTGGACCTGAGCTTGAATCTGATTCATTGGGGGTATAACCCTGACATACTGCTTAAACTCTGCAAAGTGTTGGTTTTCTTCATTGTAAATTTCAGATAAATAAGGCCTTGTAAGGATGAATGAAATGGCAAAGGAAAAGCTCTGCCCTGAGCGAAATACTCCCCAGATAGTGGTTCCTTTTACCCCACTTTGTATGCACTGTCTGACTTCCTTAGAGATGATGCCCTCCCTGATCCCCGTGCTCCCTTACCATCTACATACCTCAGTGAGGCACTATTTTTTTTTTTTTTTTTTAGTGAGGCACTATTTATGAAAGGATTTATCCTATAATGGTCTGGCAGCCATCCATACAATAGGGATAGAGCCAATGGCTATTCAACAGAGTTACGATATGTAACTGGACTGGGGACCAAACTTATAACCTTGACCTGGAGGCGGGCTGTATGTACAGCACTTGTATGCCTCAAGTGTCAGGAATCTTCTCTAGTTCCAGCTGTCTTCCCAGGGCCAGCAAGGCCTCTCGGATGCAGATAGAAGCCTGTCATTTTTCTTCATTCGCTCTCTTGGAGTAAGGGATGAGGCAATGATGTGGAGGGGCACTCCATGCATTTGGCTGAGTCCCAATTTGCAGGATTGGATTTTGCCTCCCTGGACTCTCCCTGCAATTCCTCTTGGATCGAGTGTCCTTGGCTTCCTGTCCTCCACTCCTGGAGGGGGAGTATCAGGCAGCTGTGAAACATCTGCCTCGGCATTCCACCTTCATTAGAGAGATGGACAAAGTGATATATGTGTGAATTTTTCCAATGGCGTGTGTGTTTGTGTGCCCTTGTATACAATTTCATCTTTAAGGCCCTTTCTGGAGTCGTGGGGATGAAGAGCAGCATGGAGTTGATGCTATCATTATTACAGCGAGACCCTCATATTACTTTGGCGGATATAATGTTTCCCAGGCATATAACGTTTTCCATTTAAAGAGGCAGCCTAGAGCACATTCCAGCTTGAAGGATTTTCCTTTCTGGATGGTGGTTTCCTCCTCCAAGTCCTTGGGAAAATGTTGCCACATTTTTCACCCGAATGATTTGACTTCCTGGAAAAAAGAACATATAGAACTCTTGTAAATTCAATTAAAAAAAATTTAGGAGTCTCTCTTCTAAATATTAATTTGAGGATTTTAGGAGTTCTTGCTAATTCTTTCCGGAAAATAGGTCACTCCTGAGGAGTGATCTCAGGAGTGTAGAACCCCAGAAGGAAGGGGGAGGCCAGGACTAAGGGTGCCTGGTTCCTGCTTGACGGTTGTGCTGGTGGTGCATTGCGGGGTGGGGAACTCAGCGCTAGAGGGAAGACTATATCTCCAGCCTACTCGGTTTGAATTTTTTTTTTTTTACATTTCTATTATTTTTTAATTATTTTTTTTAACATATAATGTTTTATTTGCCCCAGGGGTACAGGTCTGTGAATAGTCAAGCTTATGTTCTTGGGCATAGTTATAGTTCTTGGGCAAGTTATGTATCCTTGGGCATTTAATCTCATCCCTGAAAGCAGAACCACAATCCTTGATCTACAGGATTAAACAAAATAGTGTATATCAGTGGTTTTCATTTGGAACCCTCTTTCGCCGCAGGGGGCATTCCCAATGTTTGGAGACTTTCTTGGTTTGGTGATGTCCCAGCTCCGGTGTGTGTGTGTGGGTGGGTCTGTGTGCTCACGCGCGCTCGCTACTGGCCTCTAGTGGATAGAGCCAAGAGATGCTGTTCTCTGCCATGCACAGGAGCGCTCCCCCAAAACAAAGAATCCATGGATCCAGAATGCCAATCGTGCCAAGGTTAGAAAACCCTGGTTTTACACAAGTGCACGGGGCAGAGCTGTCACTTAGCAGATCTTTTCTCCCTCCCTCTTTCCTTTGATCCATAATTTTCTTCCCAAGCCTTCTGCCTGCTGAAGCTTCCTTGGAATTTTAGGTTTCGTTGGTTAGTTCATGCTCTCTTCTCCATAGTGACTATTTTAAATCTCTTCACTCCTGTCAGATCTCACATCCCACCAGCTCTTCCCTCTCACTCTCCACAGATGACAAATCTGCAGAGAAAATACATTTAATGAGAATTCATTCAACTCTCTGCTCCCAAAACTACCGACCTGCCTTACCTGTACCTCTGAGGCCATTAGAGTCTTAATTTTGTCTGCGTGGAGATGCCTTCAGCTTAGGGAAGTGGGTTCAGCCTTGCCTGGGGATGACTCTTAGGTCCCAGTTATAGGTAATATGATGTATCAAGAAGTCTTCTGGAGGGCTTCTAGGATATTATTTTTTTCTTTGTTTTAAGAGAAAGTTAATGTGAGGAGAAACTCTGTCCCTCACCAACCCCTGCTTCCTGACTATAAATTGGTCATTTAAGGATGTAATGTTTAGAGCCACTGCAGCCATCTTGCAACCATGAGGCAAATCACAGGGTTGTTAGTTCTGAGCCCCAACACTGTTGAGCTCCTTAACTGATGATAGTGAAAAGCTACCTTATGACTTATAAAATTTGAGTTCAAATCACAGTCCTGGAAGATTTGCTATTGCTTGTGCCTGAACGATGTTTCTAACTGATACATCATCTTTTTTTCATTTTTGTCCCAGTAAAATACCTCCTGAATCCTATCCCTAACCATTTCCTTCTAAACTCTCCTCTATCATTATTTTCTTCTTCTCTTCTATATATATATTTTTAACCTTTTCTGCCCATTGGTTTTTTTCCTTGCAAATATTAAAACACACCTGAGACTCTTCCACCTTAAAAAAAAAAATCATTCTCAAAACCTCCCTATACTCACCCACCTAGGTACTTCCTTATTTTTCATCTTAACTGTCATGGTAAGTTCCTGTAAGTTTTGCCTGCACTTGCTGTCCCCTTCCCCATTATCTCCCACCTGCCTCTCAGCCTTGGCAATCTGGATTCCTCTGGAACTTGCCCAGTCCCCAAGAGTTCCACTTTGCCCTCTCCAATAAATACTTCTAAAGTCTTTTCTCATCATGGCAACACCCTCTCCCTTCTTGGCTTCTGTCATGCTGTGATCTCTGTGGGGCTGTCTTCTGCCTCTCTTCCAAAGGTCACACAGCTGGAGTGGCAAAGCCAGGGTGCACATGCTTTGTCCTTCAAGCCCTGTGCATGTCCCACCACAGTAATCCTCTGTGACTCTCTTGGAGAGGTGTTTCCTTTACAGTACTGTTTAGCTGTTCATGGGAATTCATGGTATAATGCCATCCTGAGTGTTGAGAAAACTGAGCTGATCTTTTTGTAACTAGTATGTTCTCAGGAAATTCTTGTTGGTTGCTTAGCTGACAATTCCATCTTAGAGTCATGGGCAGGTTCTGGGCAGAGGGGCGGTCAAGAGGAGTGTTCTTGGGGTCTGAAGGACTCCATCCTTCATCCTTGCAAGAGTAAAAAGCTCATCTCTCCCCTCAAACTCCTTTGGCTACCCCAAACGGGAGCATAATAAAGGTTGGTTTTCTTCCCTCTGGGTCTCAAGAACTTTGAGGTAATCCTTCTAAGAACCCTCCCTCTAAGACCTGCTTTTCTGAAATTTGCATGGGCTAGAAAGTTGACTTCCAACTCGGTGTTTGTGAAGCTTTGGTCATGATTAGGTGCTCTGTGAATGGAGCCCTAGGGCTATTAAACATGGCAGGTTGTAGCCCAGCCAGTGCCCTGGTTGTCCTGGAGGGGCATGTCTCCTGCATTGGGATTCCACAAGATCCCCTTGAGAAATGTAATACTACCCTATCTGTCATCACTGCCTTTTAAGAAAAAGCTACAGTTGATTCCCTTCTTAGTATTCATTTGTCCATTTATTTATTTACTCAATACATGTATTTGGAAACAATGACAGGCTGTGCAATGTCCACTGGGAATACAGATCACAAACAGTTACAACAACTGGAAAAATTCTGGGGGTGGAGTGTTAGGAAAGGCTCTCTGGAGGAGGTAAAGATCTGGGAGATAAGAAGATGTTATCCAGATGCAGTGTGGGATACACTGTGGCAAGCACTGGAAGGGGTCCCAAGCCTCGTTCCCTGCCTCTCAGAAACTGAAAATCAAGTTAAAAGGGCAAGGCAGCCTCCTATGATATGGCTAAGAAACACTGTTGAGTGGTTGCTGTTAAGTGTCCAAATGGATGAAATAGATTTAAATTCCAGTGAGGTGAGATCACTGGATTTCAGTGAGATGGGAAATGGGAGAGATTTCTGTTTGATGAAGAGGAGAGGGCTCAGGATGACAGCTTCACCACCTCAGGCTGCCTCCTGAGGAAGTGAGTTTCCCATCAGTAGAGGTATACAAGCAGGGCCTCTGGACCTTAACTCTGGACCTTAACTTATGGGTAAGGTTGGGTGGTCAGGGAAGGTGACAGAAATTACATACAGGGGAGACCAGTGTATTTTGAACCTCAACTGTTCAAATGCCTCTCGTGATTTTTGCTATCGGCTCCAACTGTGTTGTTGTATACTGACTGTTTTAATTAAAGAGATATATTTAAAAGGAAGCTAGTGCAGATCTACATTTATAACATAAATTGCCTCTTACATTTATTAAGTAAAAGTGGCAAGATGTAAAAACGTGATGGACCCCATCACTTGTAATATATGTTACACACACACATCATCCATAAAATAGAAAGCATAAAATAAGCCAGTAATGCTGATTGCCTCTGGGAAGGATGCTAACAGACCAGAGCACACATTACACATTCAAAGAAAAGAAATGAAGGATGGGTGGCACAGTTGGTTGAGCACGCGACCCTTGGTTTTGGCTCAGGTCGTGATCCCAGCGTCTTGAGATGGAGCCCCACATCGGGCTCTGTGCTAAGCATGGAGTCTGCTTGAGATTCTCTCTCTCTGCCCCTTCCCCCTGCTCTCACTGTCTCTCAAGTAAATAAATAAATCTTAAAAAAGAGAAATTAATGAAAATCATTTTAAAAAGCAATGTCAATTATGTTGCCCTTTTGATAAATGTGGGGTCTATAGCCACAGAAAAAAATTTTGAGTAGTAGACACCAAGAGGCTACCTTTCTTTCTTTTTTCTATATTTTCTAAAACTTCTCCAGGGAACATGTACATGGCTTTTGATTTGGAAACTGTGTTAAATGACACTACTGGGTAAGGAAGAATAAAGCAGACAGGTATAAGAGGTAGGAGGAAGCAGGAAGAGCTACCCACACACTTAGAGAGTAGAGGTGGGAGGGAAGATCATAGCTATGAGGACGTTTGTGATCCAACAAAGTTTCAGCCTGATTGGAGAGGCTGGAGCAGGTACTGGGTGGGAAGGATCCAAGCACAGTGTCAGAGACTGACTTCGATGTCCTACAGTGAAAGGTTGTGGGTTGTGGAGTGGCTTTGGCTGGAGAAGGGGCCTGGGAGCTGAGAGCAGAGTCGTGGGAAGAGGAATGGAGAGGTGGGAGGAGGCCCAGGGAAAAGAATCAAGATTGAGGCAAGGTGGTGGTGACAGGGTGCCAAGAAGTTGACAGGGCCACTGAGTCCCTCAGTCCTAGGGTGTACCTTTCAGTTCGCCATTATAGGCAAAACCTCAATCACTGGGCATGGCGGCCCTGGTTGGGACTCAGGATGGGTGGCCTGGGTGGGGTGAGGGAAGGGTAATGGATGACCCAGAAATGAAGGGTCCTGAACTGGGGCAAGCTGGGACTTAGATAATGATGGGGGCCAGCACCCAGTCTGGGAACATCCAGCCTGAGCGAGCTTGTGTCCTAATAGTGGGGGTTGTGTGGGCTGTCTTCCTGAAGAACATAGGAAGTCGTGGGGCGCATGGGGTGCCTGCTGGTCAACACCTGGCTTATGAGGTGCCCGTTACCTGTGCATCACTAAATCCTTCCTGTTTCAGCGGTAGTGGGCAGGCCACACTTTAGGAAAAGCTGGCTGGGGTCGAGTTTGGGTGAGAGGATCTGGGAGTCATAGAGCACCTGTAGAGGCAGGATTCCAGGCAACAGGGGAAGCCCAAATGAACTGGAGTAGTCGAGGTGAAGGAGAGACCAGTGAAGGAGGTTTCTGGAGGTTTCTGGAAATGGAGACAAGAGTGAACAAGGTCTAGGATGGGTAGGCAACTGCTACAACTTGATTTACTGAATAAATGCATGATGCCCCAGTGTGAAGGGAGTGGGCAACAGATAGTCATCCTCTTTTTCTCATGGGAATGGAAGGGGGTCCCACTTAAGTGGAACTTCATAAAATCGACTTGGTCTTCCACCCTGCCCCAGACCACTGAAAATTCCAGTTGATATAAGGCATAGCTCTCAGCCTTATCAGTGTCTTTGGAAATGAAGTCAAGGCCTCTTAGAAACCTTAAACGTGAGGTTCTGAAAGCATTCTTTTCCATAGTTCTGCAAACCTAACCCTGTATTTATCTCTCTGTTTGGGATTCCATCCGAGATGGATATTTCGTCCTCCTTTCAGATGAGTTATCAGGAAGACACATTTTCCTTTTTCCTAATTTTCTTTAAGAAGAAACTGACATTTTCTTATACAGTTCTATTTTTTTCCTTTTGGTTTTTAATTATAAAAAGCTTCTCGCCACTGATTTATTATATAGGGAACAAATTGTGTCTTTGAGACCCACTGCACTGTAATTACTTGAGTTAGCACCGCGGGTATCCTTCCAGGGGCCAGCAGTCAATTTTGACTCAGAATAGATAATACACCGACTGCTATTAAGTTTAATGTAGATTAATGTGAGTTGCTTCCCTTTTCACGTATGTATGCAGGTACCAATAATTAAGATTAATTTCCACTAGATAGAACGGCCTTCATTGTGCACAGTGCCAGAAAATGCTCCTTTAATAGCTGTTAATTGGATATATTTGCTTTGATGGTGAAATCCTGATTAGTCGTGTTACCCTGAAAACTCCCCTCCTTGCACCCCCCCCCCCCCCCCCCCATCGAGGAGAAAAAGAGACTGAGGAGAGCAGAGTCAGAGCTTTGGAGGTGACGAACTCCTTTGCACCACCTAGCCCAAAGCACCCCCATGCGCTCCATCTTCGAGAACATCGGCCCTGGGTGCTTCCATTTCCTGAGTGCCTACTAAGTGCTAGGTGCTTTATTTCCATGTGCATTCTTCAGGATAATACCGTGAGGTGTTTATATAAATGAAGAACTTGAGTTTCCGCCACGTTAGGGCGTCTGCAGGCTTCACACACCCCGGAAGTGATAGAATAGGGATTCCAGGCAGGCTACTTCCTGACTAAATGCAAGAAGATTTCAAAAATTGCCAAGGGGGGCCATTACCAGTAATGCTGTTGTTTTTCCATTTCCCCATTGCTGTGAAGGTCTTAGAGTCTACAAGGAAGTACCATCTCTGCTCCCTTCCCTGTGTCTCTCTTCACTATTCTTTCCCCTCCTCCTTGCATTGCAATAGTTCAAGGCCAAATAGAAAGAGAACTGGGAACTCTCAGAGATGGCCCAAAGCATCCAGGCCAAAGTCCTTTTATTCTTCAACAGCTTCATAGGCTAGTTTGTGTGAGGCAACGTTGTGGAATGGTTAATAGTTCTAGAAAAATGTCTTACTTCTCCTTAGCCGTAACCCTCTCTCCATTCTCCTTCTACACTGGGAGTTTGCTTCCGTATATATCCATGTTTTCCACACGGCATAGGTACTCTTATAAAAAGCAAAAATTCCTGGCAGCCGTTACCCATACCCAGCTTCTTCTGGCTAACTCCAGTGATGTTTGGTGGAGGGAGTTCCGAGAGGAGGAGAGAAGGCTTCAGGATGAACTTGATCTCTCCCTATTTTGCTCAGGCTTGTTGTAGTCTCCAGAAGAACTGAGATGTGATTTGGGGTGCCTAGAGAGTGATTAGGGGTACCCAACTCACTGCTCTTGTGTGTCCCCATGGAACATACTTTGCTGGCCAGGAGAGCTGAGCTGGAATCTTGCTTCTGCCACGGATGAGCTGTGATCTTGATCAGCTTACTTAACTGCTCTGAGCCTTTCCTTTCCTCCTTAGGCCACCTGATTCCCAGGGCGTGTTGTTTTGTTTGGTTTGTTTTTTCAGAGGAAAAATGAGATAATGTGTGTGAAGCCCTTAAGGCAGCATTTGGCACATTCGATGAATATCATTTTACTTTCCATTTCTTGGGATTGTGGCCCTACCAACGTGTTTAAGGAGAAGCAATGAACTTTATGACATTTTTCCTGAGCTGGGCAGAGCTGTATATACACTGACACCAATGGGCAGAAAAAAATTATCTCCAAGTTCTTTTGGGGGTAATCATTCAAATCCTTTTTCTCTGTAAACTGAGGAAGTTGGGTTCAGTCAGTGGAGTGCCCATGGCATTGTGAATGGGCAATTTGTCATTGCACGGGTCAGTCTCACACATTAGGGCACATTTAGCATCACCTGCCCTACCCACTAATTGCCCCCTAGTACCCTCAGCATCGCAACAGCTCACTCTCACACTTCTGAATGCCCCCCCGGGGGATGTTATGCTCCCCAGTGCCGGCTGAGACCTGCCCCCAGCCCTGGCTTAGTTCCCTGCAACCTTTTCCCTCAGAGCAGGGGGGGGCCCAGAGTCAGGCTTGCCTTTCTGGAAACAGCGTCGGATGGTCCGAGATCTGCTATGATTGAGGGCCTGAGCTGGAAGTCCCTTCCCTGGACTGGTCTGGCCCCTGACCTTCCCTCCCCATTGCTGGTCGAGGATACCAGCCTGGCTCCCACATCCTCACTTGGCACATGCTAGCCAAGGAAACTTCTGGTTGAGAAGAGGTGAAATGTCTTGACCTCCATGTGATACTCTGTCCTCATGTGTCTGTGAGTTGAAAGGGGCAATTAGGTCTTGTATCCCTTCCTCACAGGGTCTTAAGGGCTCTCTGGCCTCTTTGATGAGGAGTTGAAGGTGAAGTTTGAAAAAATATGATTGATGTTTAGATACAGGACATGATTTGTGTGTGGGGGGGGGTTAAGCAGATTATTTAATAGCTATAAAAGTTTCTAATTGGGTCTAGCTTCTGCTTTCAGAATTCTCTGTAAATCCCATTATAGCTGCGAGGTGAATATTTTCGATGGAAGAATGGCTCAGGGTTCAGTAGCCCTGCCTGGGAAGTCTGGCTTGGGTTTGAATCATGGTCTATCATTTATTAGCACATGATATCATGTGAATTACTAAATCCCTTATGGACCCAGCCTCAGTTTCTCCTCCAGTCATGGGGAAAAAGAAACCTATCTTGCAGAAAGTTGCTGTGATCACTAATGAAACCACATCTCAAAGCAACCAATACATGAGAATTGTTCATGAAAAGGCAAAAACCTTAAGCACAGAGAATGGGCTTAAATTAGAGCAAGATGGGCTGAAGTTAGTTCTGAGGAGAAAAATCTTGAATGTATGAATGTATATATTGTTTTGCCGCTGGACAAAGTAAGATTGTCTGGAATTCCTGAAAATCTTCAAGAATACATGAACTTTTCCATCAGAAGTAGTTCTGCTATGGCTTAACCCAACAGAGGGAGAGTTTGTGATTTTCACACTTCTGACTGTAGGGATGGCCACGTCCTCACCGCATGTCTTGTGGGTGCAGGTATGTGCCAGGCAGGTGTACTTGGGGCTTGCTGGCGGCTCACTGAACACATTTCCACCACCCCCTGGTCAGGGATGCATCTGTGCAATTTTGCCTGAGTGGACATGCACAGACCCAACTTTTTAAAAGAACCAGTGCAGAGGTCCATCTTCCTAAGAAGGCCATGCTTAAAAGAAGGAATTAGTATATGCTCAAGTTTGGTGGGAGATGCTAGATTCAGAGGTCTGCACATGCAGGGTGAACCCAGCAGCAAAAATGGGCAACCAAGATAGGAACACGTGGGACATGACACATTAGCAAGGAGTGGAAACTGAGTGGGGCCCACAGGATTACCCTCAGTGGGACCTGAGGAGTCATAGGACTGAGCCACTGGGCAGAGCAAAGCCCTGGTAGCCTATGTGATGACTGCTCTTTCTCGAATGACCTGGACAGACCGTGAGAGCTCAGTGTGGCTTTCTTAGGAATGCTCAATATAGAATTGTCGAATTTAATTCTGGGATTCTGGAGTTGAGAGACAATGACCTACCCCAAGGAAGAGTAAAGGGACAGTGAGCTACCCTGAGGCCCTCGCGTGGATGTTAGCTGGCCCACCTGGGGCTTCTGTTGATATCTGGGATAAGAAGTGTCTGGAGGGGGACAGCTGCTTCCATAAATTCTGGGGCTGGTATTTGGTGTTGGGGGTAGGGTTTGTTGCATTCCATTGTTAAGGGACATTGTTCAGACACTGGCATTTCTCTTTGACTAGGATATTTGTGATGGAAGGATGGGTGGATGGAAGGACAGGTAGATGGGGGAAAGTAGATAGGAAGAACAAAGAAGAAAGGAATAAATAGATGGAAAAATCTGAAGTATAACATTGAATCTGAAGTGTTCTGTCCCGTTCTGGGTTTCATGCTCAAGAATGGAACTTCAGAGACAGAGAAAACCCAGCAAGTGACAAGGACCAAGGAGGATTCATAAAAGAACATGAAAAAAAAAAAAAAGAATTCATTTCGCTCAATATGAGCTGGGATGTGCTCAGAGCTAACATCAAAAGACATGCATTGAGCCACCTGGGCAGTCACAACGCTCTTGGATTTTAGTCCAATAATCGAAGTGCTTCAAGAAGGTAGTTTTAACCCAAATCATAAGGAACATTTCTTTTCATTCTATTAAATTGTTTTACGGAACATGGGTGGTTATGGATTGGAATTATTGCTGGGACTAATGGATGGGATTTACTTGGAGTCATGTTTAGCAGGACATGTATGGTTAAAAGATTGTCCAGCAGTGAGGCTTGCTTGCGACATCTTGAGCCCCTCATCCTTGAAAATGAACTGTCAGGCAGGTGGTGAACTTGGTTCCTGCACTCGGTCAACAGTTGCACCAAAGACCTCTCAATTATTATTTTAATTCCTAGGTTTTATGTTTCTAGAATCGAGGGGAATTCAATAATTCTTATGTGGTAGATGCCATCTAAGTTTTTATGTGGGCTAAAAAACAAGCGGAATACAAATGTATGGGGTAATGTTGGGGAGGAGGGAAGGGAAGGAGACCGGGATAAAAGGCTAAAGTTGGCCTTGTCTCACTGAATCCTTGCAATTGCCTGGGAAGGTTGTGTGATTAGCTTCATTCTTAGAGGAGGAAACTGATACTTGGAGAGGTTAAGTACTTATCTGAGGTGACACAGTTAATTAGCAGCACAGATGGGTTCTTGCCTAGTCTTTCCAAAGCCCAAATCCTAGCTCTCTCTGCCACGCCCTATGCCTCCTCAAAGTGCCTTTTCTGGAATTTCCCTGAGGTGCAGTTATCCAGTATGGCTCTGGCCTGCTGGCCTTGGGTTTGAAGTGGTGCCACCTGCCTTATCTTGAGCTGTGCCTAGAAGGAATGCTGACCTTGAGGCAGGCAGGGGGTATGGTGGTTAGTGAATTGGTGCGGAGGTAAGAATGCCCTGGAGGGGGGCACCTGGGTGGCTCAGTGGGTTAAGCCTCTGCTTTCAGCTCAGGTCATGGTCTCAGGGTCCTGGGATTGAGCCCCACATAGGGCTCTCTGCTCAGCAGGGAGCCCGCTTCCCCTCTCTCCTTCTGTCTGCCTCTCTGCCTATTTGTGATCTCTCTCTGTCAAAAAAATAAATATAATCTTTAAAAAAAACAAAAACAAAAAACAAAAAAGAATGCCCCGAAGGTTTGCCCATTTGCTCACCTGCTACATCATACGTTAACTCTCTCCCAATTGTCCCCTCAACAAACATATCGGCCCCAAATTGCCATTGAATAACACTCTATTAGGTAGGTTTTCAGTATACTGTTTTACCTTGGAAATCAGGAAATAAGATTCTCATCCCAGGACCAGCATTTATTCTTTCTGAGACTCAGTTACTTTATTTTAAAAGGAAAGGAAGGAAGGAAAAACTAAGTCATCTCTAGAGTCTTTCAAAAATGTTCTATAATTTATAATAATGATATAAAATAGATGTGCATATATGTGTATATATCAGTGTATATATACATAACGTGTTTATGTGTATGCTAACATTTAGATCAACATCTGCTTATCTGTACTTAGATTAGCCACAGTGATATAATTATCCAATAATCCCAAACTGGAAAATGGTTTATTTTTTTATTTTTATTATTTTTTTAATCTTTTCTTTTTTTTTTTAAAGATTTTTATTTATTTATTTGACAGACAGAGATCACAAGTAGGCAGAGAGGCAGGCAGAGAGAGAGGAGGAAGCAGGCTGTCCGCAGAGCAGAGAGCCCGATGCGGGGCTCAATCCCACCACCCTGGGATCATGACCCGAGCCGAAGGCAGCGGCTTTAACCCGCTGAGCCACCCAGGCGCCCCTGGAAAATGTTTTAAAATCAATTGTTTGGCTTTGGATTGCATTCTTCAGTGATTTTGTCACAGAATTGTTTAAAATAATAATAAAAAAGCTTTATTTTCAAACAGCACCCTGATTGGTTTGAGCAAGGATGTAGACCAGGAGGACTGAAGGAAATTCACTTGGGTTGAAACAAAATCACCTGCAGAGTGATGGCCAACAGCCAAGAGCTGGCCATGGTTTTGTGGGCTCTTTGGTGTCAGACAGGTCTAGGTCTGGGTCCTGACCTTCCAGTTTCCTGGGTAGGGCAACTGTAGGCAGTTTATTTAACTTCTCCAAACCTCAGTTCCCCCTACTAGAAAGTGGGGAGAATGGTACCTATCTTATAAAATTGTCAAGGGTGAGACTTGGCCATATTTTGTGCCTGGCACAGGTCAGTGTCCCACGAAGGGCAGCTGGTATCATCATGCATGTCCTTATGGTCATTCCTATCCTGCCCTCAAAGGCACGGTCACCCTTTCGTCTTCTGGATGAGCATGTTGCACCAGAGTACCGAGAGGTATTTGCCAAACATTTGGGTGAGTAGCAAGATCATCTCGACTGTAGAAATGAAGGTCTGAAATGCAGCCTCTGAAAAAGCCATTCCCATTTGCTTTTGGCCATGCCACTGAAGGTTGGGATGGGGAGGTTTTCCCCTGCCTCTATGAATGGGTCCCCAGTCACCAGCCTCAGCCTCCTCCTGCTGTGGTAGGCACTGTTCTGGGAGTGCCCACAGGCCAGCGCTCCAGCCAGGAGGGGGTTAAAATCAACATTTGCAGATAAAGAGGTAAACATATTTACATTCCTCTCTTCACACTTTATGCATATGTCATGCAGTGAATAGTTTTAGAGGTCTGTTTGTACTATCTCTCCAGAATTTTTACAGTCTGGAGGACACAAAATCTCTATAAAGTGACTTATTGAAATAGAAGCAGATTGGTAAAACCGTTTCCCTCTTATGAACTGTGAAGAATGATCCTCTAAATGAAATCAGGAAGGAACTGGACAGAATCTTGTTTAATGGTCTGACAAAATGAATCACAACGATTCCAGACATCCATCACTGCTAAAAAGGAACCACAAATGATCTGTGAACCACTATATATTGATTACCCATGTAGTACAAGTGTCGGATTTAATGTTCACACACCATAGAGAGGCGGCAGGGACAGATGGTGCCTTAACTCTTCTTTGATAGATTTTAATGGTGAAATATTGATTTCTATCTGGCCAAGGCCTGCTGTTAGGGGCCAAAGTCATTTGTTGGGTATTGCCGGACACCCAGTCGGCCCGGTGTAATCAATCATTTTTGGCAAGGCAGGTGAAAATCCAGAGAGAAGCACCTTGGAACCCAAACTGGAGCATGATGTGTCTGAGTCCAGCCACCTAGAGAAAGAGAGAGAGAGAGAGAGAGAACTCTTGGAGATTGTGCTTGTAAAGAATTATTAATGATAAGACATGTTTACTGAGGAGAGTCGCAGCGAATCAGAGTTGACATGAAATAGTCTGGGAGCCTCGTGGAGAAAATGAGCCTCTTGCTAAGAGGGACTATATTTTATTTAAACATCCTTCTAAGGCTGAGAACTCAGGTAATCTGTTGTGTTACAAGCCACTGGCTGTTCTTGCCATCCAGAGAGATAACACTGAGGCGCTAATAGGAACACATCAATCACAATCAGGCTGCAATTCCAGTGGTGTCTCGTCCTCCCAGCTCCTCTTTAAGCTCCTTTAATAACGGTGATAACATAGTTCGGGGGCTGCTGAGAGGGGCTCTCCCCTCTGAGGGTCATATTCATAAAGCGAATAGCTTGCCAAGTCAGCACCCTGGGAAACGGATCTCTGCCTGACTTCCTTGCAGGGAGAGAGGGAGGAGCATGGGCAAATAGGGCGGTTGGAATCCAACAGGAGAATTTTCTGTCATCTGTTGGCCCTCGAGGTTCTGTGATGTCACTCTTACCTCCTTCTAAGAAAGGGCTCTGTATGTGTGTGTGTGTGTGTGTGTGTGTGTGTGTGTGAGAGAGAGATGTGTAATTATCAAGTCATAAGACTCATTTTCTTAGGTAGCTTATAAAATGGTCTTGAAGGTGATTCCCAGTTGGAGCTCTCCACGTTTTGAGTATGACAACCTCATGCGAATAGGTATATGGCTTCCCCCAGAGGATTCTGGGAAGGGGATGTGTGAGGCAGGTGGGGGGCAATGGGGGATCCTCTGGACTTTTGCCGCTCTGTGTCAGTCTCTATCCTATCACCCCCAAGGTCAACATCTTTTTGCTGATTTGACTTCCCTGTAGGCATGAGCTACTTGAGCATGGCATTTGTGTCTAATTAATTGTTATATCCTCAGTACTAACACATGATCTTGGGACTCACAAGATACTCAATTCCTGAATACGGTTGAACACATAAATGCAGGTGCTTATACTGAAAGAAGTCACACTGCTTTGCACCTTTTGAGTATCCACATAAATATGTGTGTTGTGGGTGTGTAAATATACACATTCACGAAAGCATGCACTGACATTATAAAGACATGTAACCTTATTTGTGTGACTTGACTTCATTTTACGAGACAGCATGGCTTAGTGGATGACAGCTTGGACACAAGAGGCGGACTGCCTGCATTCAAATCCTGGCTCCAGCACTTATTGGAAGATGACTATGGACAAGTTGCTTGAACTCTCTGTGCCTCAGTTACCTCATCTGTAGAGTGGGAAGAATAATGTACTTATGTTTTGAGGATTAAATGAGTTAGTAGACATGAAGCATTTGTAATAGTACACTGCATACACTATGTATTTATGTAAAGCATAAATGTTTTACAGGGTGTATATATATACATATACATATATATGTTTAAATTACATATTTAGCCATGGCATTATGTTAAAAATATTTATATAAATGAATACATATCTATTTCGGAAATATATAAGCCTTTAAATGGTTGGTGTTAGGGATCCCAACCAATATTCAAGTCTGAACTGAGAGCAGTAAGTTTAATTTGGTGGTAGTTAGATGGGGTGACAGGTATTTCCTCAGTATGTTCATCTCCCAAAATCTGCGGCGAGGGTGTGTATCTCTAACTGAACAAGTGTATATATCCGCGCACACATGCAAAGCTGCTGCAGGGCAGGATGAACCCAGCTTTGTGGACTGCCCCAGATGTGCAACCTGCCCCCAGAGGTGCGAGTGCGGACAGCAGATTCCGCTTAGATTATCTTGCTTACCTAATGATTTTTGCTTCACTGCCTTGCTCGATTGTGTTCACCAGGACGGCAGGCTATTAAAATGTCAAGGCACATTGAATTGTTGTTATCCAGGTTATCCAGGAGAGAGACCTTTCCAATCAACCTGTGTTCTGGGGGTTGCATAAACTCCAAGAAGGCGATTGGAGAAAGGCTTTATGACTTTTTTACATAGATGGGGGTGTGCAGGGAGGTTGGGAGAGGGCACGGGGAGGGGGAGGAGAGGTGGGACAAGATCGGGGTTTATGGCAGCTGGAGTGTGCTAATTAAAATGCCATCTCCTCAAACAGGTATTGGTGGCTCCTCGCCTTTGCATTTATGGGTAACTGCAATAGGGCCTTGCTGTGTGATGCTGTGGTTTAACGGAGGGAGGGGGAGGGGACTCACAGTGGGCGGTGGGGGTGGGACTGAGAGGCTGCACTGTTGAGAATCAGGGGTGGGGTACATCGAACAACGTTATAAGGCAGGAATAGCGAGAATTTATATCCCTGGTTGGCAGAAGGGATTAAAGAGAAAAACAAAGGCTACTTGGGTGCTGCTCGGGTCCCAGCTCTGCGAGGGCGACGCTCTCTGCACCCCGGGCACTGGTGGCCCTAACCCACGCGGTACCTCTGGCCCGGCCCCGCCTGCGCCAGCTGGGACAGTCTTCTGTTCACGCCGTCAAGTCTTATTTGGCCGAGGATTTATTTTCCTTCGGGGACTGAGGGAAAGCAGGGGCAAAGGACGTTCTCATAAAGTATCCAGCGAGCGGGGCCGCTGGGGGCTCCGCGCAGAAACTCAAAGTTCCCTGGCTGGACTTTTCCCCTTTGTTCACATCGGCTCGCAAATATTTAGCTTTCCCCGGCCACGTCTGTTCCATTTTTGTTTCAAAAAAGATGGCTTTGTTTTCGCCTGCGCGGTGCTCGGCGAGGCCCTCCGCGCGTCCCGCCCCCTTGCCTCGGGCGTCACTGCCTCGCGGCGCCAGCTTTCTGGCCCCGGGGCCGCCAGGCGCCCCCGCCTTTGTCAGGCTTATCTGTCGGGGTGTTAGCTGCGCGCGCGCGCACGCACGCACGCACCCCTGCGCTATCCCCCGCGCATGCGCGCCCCCGCTGCCCCCGCCCCCTGCGCCGCCTCCATTCCCCGGCTGTCGCACCCCCCAGTCCTCAAATTCGTGTCCACGTTCGCAGCCGGCTGTCCAGAGCTCTCCACCTGGGTCTCCTGAGCCCGGCGCAGCCGGATTTTTTCAGCTTAAAAGGTCAAGGTCGCGTTTCCCGCTACCCTTTCTTCCGGCTTTCTTTTAGCTGGCTGGCCCCGAGCAGTATCTTAATAAGGATTCATCTGACTTCTCTCTCCGTACGTCCCTCTTTCTTGGCGGAGGATGACTGGGCTTCCAGAGCCCGCCAGACCTGCTTTGGTACTTTAACCGCACTTTTTATCCAGGGGCTGCTTCCCCCTCAGCACGCACTTCCAGGAGCCTTTCCTCCCGCTAGCGCCCGCGCAGTGTCCCTCATTACAGTTCCCAGGGTCCCATTAATTCTCAGCTTCACCAGGCTTTATCGAAAATGCCTGTTTATTTTTATCCCTACAAAACTGGCGGTTCATTCATTTAATCATTTATTGAGCATCTACTCTTAAGTACTGTTAAGTACGGAGGTTACACTGGGAAGAAAAACAAGACACAGTTCCTCCCACTGTGGCCTCTGAAAGATTCTGGGTCAGAGGCGGTGTTATACTTATTTCTGTAACCTGGAACATACTAATTAATGCTAATGCATTAATGCTAATGCATGTTAATGCTAAATGCATTCTGAATACATAGGTGAAAGACAGAATGGGCCCTCTCCCACCCTTTTGGGGAACCTCGCCAGCGTTTTCTGTTTGCTGTTTCATTATGCAAAACACAATCTTATGACAAGCTTGATAGAAGCTTTTACTTTTTTTAAGTGCCTGTAGACCCATTATGTCTCTGGGTCTCTGAAGCCACCCTATGAGTTGGCTTTTGGTCCAGTACTAGCATTTCATCTTATTAAGGCTCAGGGAGTACAAAGTCAGAGGTCAAATGGCCCCTTGGTGATCGAGCCCAGATCAGACTTGACCCTCGGGCTCTGTACAGCTAGCCTAGCTCTGCACTTCAGCTCTGTAAGGGATGTGTGTCCTCCTCTCCTATGCCTGCCCCGTGTTTCCCAACCAGAATCTCAGGAAAATGGTAAAAGAGGGAATAGGTGGATGCCCAGTTTCTATTTAATTCTCTTCCAGATTTTTCCTGGGTTCTCCCTGACACAAGAGATATTTAGGAAGGAGACTCATTTAATGGATATTCAGGTATGATTTTTCTCTCTTAGCTTCCTTTTAGCCCCTACTCTTGCCCCTCGTGATCTTTCCAGAGTAGGGTGAGCTCAGCTCTATCTTAACTGGATTTTCACCAGGAACTTAACGTGGAGTGCTGTTCCATCACCTGGGTCAGTTCATTTCTGTGATTAGATTTGTTTAATTAACATAACTAGGAGGCCCCATGTGCCTCTGCCAAGAGGGACAGACAGCTCCCCAAATACTTTCTGGACACTGTGCCAATGGCAGCTTTGGGTCCATGCCAGTGACCTTAACTTTACCCACTTGTGGTATTTGAACAGCTGACAGTGTTGTTGAAGGCAGGACTTGAGGTGCCCTGGCTGCTGCCTTGAACCGATAACCTGCCACAGGGAGAACACACTGGATATTGGTGGGGCTTAGTCACCAGCAGTAAAGCATAGCTCCAGCTTGCCTATGGTGCACTGCAGACAGTGTTCTTCTTTTTTTTTTTTTTTAAGATTTTATTTATTTACTTGGCAGACAGAGATCACAAGTAGGCAGAGAAGCAAGCCTGCTTCTTCTCCACTGAGCAGAGAGCCCGATGCAGGGCTCTATCCCAGGACCCTGGAATCATGACCTGAGTGGAAGGCAGAGGCTTTAACCCACTGAGCCACCCAGGTACCCCCAGATAAGTGTTCTATATCACCTGAAGCATATGGTTTCATTTCCCTGAGTTAGAAGTTCCCAATCTGTAAAATGGGAATAACAAAGTTTACCTCACCACACTGATAGCAGGATTCAGTGAGATAGTCTGTAAAGTGACCTCTTAATGTCTTGCACGGAGTGCACCCACTCCCCAGGTGTCTCCTTCTCGTATACACACACACACATACACCACACACACACACACACACACACACACACACACACACACACCACAGTCACCAGCTTCATCCCAGCTGGGCTCTTCTTCATTCTTTTACTTCCATCCATCCTTTTCTGATATTCCTTTAGTTTACACCCTCCTCCTGTATTTTCTTCCTTCTTCTCTCCCCCTTTCTAGTGTCCTCGCTTCATTTGGCTCTTTGACCTTATCCTTTTCATGAAGTTTACTCATTTGGGCTCTGCCCAATGACAATGAGTCATGTGGTCTGGAGCCAATTAAGAAACTTCTTTGGGCAAGTGCCCCTCTTTCTTCAGAAGCACCTTTCCTAGCAGTGTTAACCATGCCTGTGCCCTCATCCGACCCCAGCCCCTTGAGGTAGGGATTGTGGCTTAATGAGTTAGAACATAGGGGAGACTTGGAAAGGGTTGGTGGGGGGGAAGGAAGGAAGGGAGGGAGGACGGGAAGAAGGAAGGTAGGAAGGAAGGATGGATGACAGGAGGAAGGGAGGAAGGAAGGGAGGGAGAGAAGGAGGGAGGAAGGGCTCTTTTTATGATCCAAGATGGTCAGTCTTATGAACTCCAGAGGCTGCACATGACTACCAGTAGCCTCTGCCTACCTTTATGCAAGTTCATAGAAGTGATTCTTGCCTCCAGCCAGGGGACTGGCTGCTGAATGGAGCTCAGGCTGGGTTTCAGACCTTGTTTGCCTCCTTGGCTGTAGCTCAGGGCACATTGTACAGCATGTGAGTTCTGCTGCAAAAGGAGTCGAGAATACAGCATAGGCTGCCCAGGCACTGGTCTGATTCATGTTGTCAGTTGAAGTGGTTCAGGCTTCTCCTGTTAAAGAAGTCCCTGCCACTGGCCTGCACCATGGTCATGTAGCTGTTTCCCACAGAGCTGCAGTGGGCACGGGGAGCTCCTTCCCAGTGTGACAGAGCTACATCAGGCTTCCTAGACATACAGTCATTTGACTATGGCTGCCACCCTCATGGTGGTGGAAGAAAGGAGTGCCTCCTTCCCTCATGTACCCTGAAGTTGGCCCTCATTGGGTGACCCTCCTTTAATATGACGGTAGACAATATGTATAGCTAATTTTATTAAGTGCCTAGTCAATGCTAGTTAATACTAAAGCTAGTGCAATGTTTTTTTTACTCCTCACAAAGCTCCATGGAATAGGCAGAAATCTCCCCATTTCACAGACATGGAAATGAAGTCTCAGAGAAGTAAGTGGTGGAAGTAAGGTAACTAAGTATGTTGGTGGAAGACAGGTGAATAAGTTGACGGAAGACACTTTCCAGCACAATGTGATCTCACCTCCCCAGGGATGGGATCTGAGCTCTGGGGTCTCTGATCTGAGAGTTCTCTTTAGTGGCTGCCAGATGTCTTGGAAGGACCTAGCAGTAAGGTGGGAAAGGGCATCTCTTAGTTGGAGGGCAGATATGGTTCAAGGAACTGGCTGGGTGACAGCTTTGTTTGGCCAGAGCCCGGCCCATATCAAAACCACATGGACACTCCTCTTTTCTTCTTGCCAAAGAACAAAAGGGGAGATTAAAACTTTGTGCTCCCAGGAGACACACACATTTGGAGGGGCTTCTGCTAATATAGCCTGCAGGAATATGAAACACTTTTGTCACTTTTTAGAAGCAAAGGTGGCAGAAAAAGGTCATATTTTCATCTCTTCAAGTTTCCAGTCATAAAGTGAATTTTTTTTTCCTTAATCTCCTCCCTTTCAATAAGTCTCAGTGCTCTCGAGTTACTCGTTTTTCCACAATTTCCTGAAATTTCAAGTCTCTCCTGCACTGAGACTTGGTGTTTGCCACAATCTCAGACTGTGTCTATTGGCAAGTGAGTTTTTAGATAAGTTTAAAAACAAAATCCATTAGGAACGGCAGTGTTGGAGGGACTGGAGGTGGGGGGTAGAGAGCCTATTCCACAGATCTGCACCAAAAATGAAACAAAGAGCTGAGTTCAGAAGGCTATCCTGACCCTTGGGCAGCAATTCCTCCATCTCTCTGAGCCTTAGTTTTCACATCTGGAAAATGGCGGCCCTCCCAGGCTGCCTTAAGGAATGAATGAAGTGATGTGAGAAGACATGGGTCAAGAACTGACCCTTGGTGGTCCCTCCCTAGATGCTCATCATGTTCCCCCCCCAGTCATTCTAGCCATGTCGTTCCCCACTATTGCTGGCTCCCATGCAAACTTCTGTGACTTAGCTCTAGGCAGCTGCTGTGGGTTTTATGCTGGAATTATTCAGTTTTCATTTTGATTGGTTTTTCTCCGAGTCCACACTACAAGCGGGCTTCCATCCAGGGTACATTTGCTTTGTATCTCTCCCACCAACATGGGTATATTGGGTGTCGTGTTGGGCTTTAAACCTGTAGCTGATAGGGAATGGAGGCTCTGCTCCACTTTCTCTGGGTCTCATGCCACATGACCACTTGACGCACTTGTCGTTGAGCCCCATAGGTCCAATGTAAACATTGGACAGAGGCAGTTTTGCTTTGTGGTTATGAGTGGTGAAGATGCCTCTGACCCAAAGTATGCACCTGTTGACAAATCCCTCAGTCCCTCTGAGCTTCAGATTCCCATTGGTACGATAGGGACAATGGAGAGTGTCTTTCAGGGTTAGTGTGGAGATTACATGAAATCACAGATATAAAGAGAGAGGTCTATGCCTCTATAGAGTAATGGTCTAATATATTTGTGGTTGGTATTTTTATTCTCAATGTGTGAAGGCTATCTATTTATCTACCTACTTACCTACCTACCTGCCTGCCTACCTGTCTACTCGTTCTACTTACCTACCTATCTACCTATCTACCATCTATCATGTCAAATATTCCTGGTGATTTTCCTTATAATCTTT
>RCUC01163949.1:0-53429 GCA_003697995.1 Taxidea taxus jeffersonii
ATCAAGAGCAAGAGCTGGAGAAGGGAGGTTACACATTCTGGAATGGCCCTGGATGTGTATCTGAGTGGCCAGAACGTTCGTCCCTTAGCCACTGTCCTTTACAGTAATCGGGTACGATATCTTATGAAGCTTTTGTAAGAATGGATGAGCCAGGCAGGCGACTCGGATTATTTCTGTTCTATGGAGGAGGAGACTGAGGCACAGCACAGGCACAGACGTCCCCCCGAGCCACGCACCAACGAAGTGGTGGGAATGGTTAAAACAGCTGCGAGTTACCACGAATCCACTATTTGCCTGACGGTCAGGCCAGCGTAGTTATAAACATTATCGCTGTTTTCACCCGGACTCTGGGAGGCAAGCGTCGGCTCGCCGGGCGAGAGGCTCAGTGACTTGCCCAGGTCACACAGCCTAAGTGCCAGGATTTGGGACTTGCCTGTCCTGTTCAGAGCCCAGTTCTCTGCTCGCCCTCACGCCTGGGCATCCTGGTCCGCGGCTGAGAGGATCGCGCTGCAAGGTAGGGAAGTGGAATGGGCATCTGCAGACTCGGGTGGGGGTTCAGAGAAGAGCTCCCGGCGACTTCTGCCCCGGCGGAGACTGCTGCAAAGCCGCGCTCCTGGCAGAGCGAACGTCACTGAGCTGCGGTGGGACGCGGGCCGGTGAGGAAGGCGCGCAGGGCCTGCCCCAGCTCCGGGGAAGAACCGGGCCGGGACCCCGTGCGGGGCTGGCGGGGTGCGCGCCCCCCTTCCTCGCGAGCACCCCGCAGAGAGCGCCTCCCTCACAGCCCCACGCACCGGTCAGCCTCAGACCCGCTTCCTCTACCCGCCACCGCCGGGAGGCCCAGCGTCCCGACTGGGAACTGGGGACAATCTGACCATCTCCACAGCGACCAGAGAGAGCTGAAATGGGAAGACAGGGTGAGAGCCAATCCCAGAGCTGATCCTGGCTCCCACTTTTGACCTTCGTTTTCTGGAACGGCTGGGACTCAGAAAGCCAGACTGCTTCCCGGGGGGGGGGGGGGGGGCCCCCGGGGGGGCCCCGGGGGGGGGGCGGCGCCCGGCGCAAGCCAGGCCCAGCCCCCGCTTTCAGGGCTCGGTGGGAAGGCCGGCCAGGGGTTCTGCTTCACTGGCTGGCGCGGGCAGTTTCCGCCAGGCTGACTTAGAAGAATGAGGCGGTGGGGACGGGGACTGCCCCAGGCCAGGTCACCTCCCAGTGTGCGGCCCAAGCCCGTGCTCCCAGCCCGAGCAGCAAGCTGCTGGTGGGGTCTGGAGAGGCCCGGGCAGGGGTAAAAGGGAAATCGCCTACTTCTCAAGGCCTCTTGCAAGCTTCAGGTGTCCCGTTCGTCACCCACGGTTTTGAGCAGGGCACAGAGCAGTCCCCAGCCCTGGCAGACGGCCTCCTTGTATGCTGCCTCCTGACCTGCGGGGCGCTCGGGGCTCGGCTTGTGCAGAGTGAGGGCCTCCTGATTCCAGACTAAATGGAGCGAACACGACACCAGAGCCTCCACATTTTCTGTTCCTCGGGAGCCCTCGGTGCTACTGTAAGTTGCAGTCAACGGGGTGACCTGTTTCTCGCTTGCCCTCGACCTTGACTGAGTGCCCTCTTCTAGCCCAGCACGAACTGCACAGCCCAGGGCGCCGGGGTCCCGCCTGAGCGCGCAGCGCACTGTGGGCTTGCTCTGCCCGGCTTACTGCCCCGCCGCCTTCGGGCCCCTGGACTTCAGCTGCCGCGTCTGTAAAATGGGAATGCCGAGAACGCGCCCGTGGGGCTGCGCCCGCGAATAGTTCTGTTATCAATGTGGTCATAATGAAAAGCAAACAAAAAAAATTGTGTGTGCGCGCACGGGTGTGTGTTAGCGTGGAATTCAGAGATGCCACGACTAGGAAGGACCACGAGATGCAGAATTATGGAGAATGACCTTAAAGGCATTCATTTCTGACAGATGGTCATGCTGGTGCCGACAGAAGACGGTCCGCCAGCTCTAAGGGGGCCTCAGCTTTAGAACTGCATTTTAACGAGAAGGATTTTTAACTTCGTTATCATATGGCTCAGGGGTGTTGGTGATAATTTCATTCATTCCACAAATATTTTTACTGCCTACCATGTGCAGAGTTTTCCAAATAAAATAGCCGCCACATTCAGACGAGAGTGGCACATACGATTTCTTGTTAACCGGCCAGAATCCTGCGGGGTGGTGCCACGAAGGAGGCAGATTGCCCCGTTCCGTGGGTGCTGCTCTCCCGGCACCCTCCTTGCTCGGGGAGCCCTCTCCGCCCACCACATCCCGCCTGGGCATGGGGGTCCTCGCTCGTTTCTTGGGGTCTCCCTCCTTCCCCCATGGAAATCAGTAGACACTTCTCCTTGCTCATCCTATCCTTGGTTTCCTCAGTGTTGCAGCCTCAGTGAGTTCTGGAAATTTAAACTGAGAGACCGTATTTCACATTCTAGTAATGACTATAATCCCACTGAAGCCTTAATCATCCCAGAAATACCTAGAGTATTAGGGAGGGCAGGCTGGGCGCTGAGCCCCTTGGCCTCAGAAACGGAATCTGATAGGACTGCAGACACCACACCGGGAGATAAGGCTCGTACCCGTCCTTCTGCCTCCTGCTCTGACATTGTTGCTAGGAGATGGGAGAAGGAGGAAGAAATGGGCCACACTCTGACTTGGGCTTTGGGAATAAGTGCATGAATGAGAGTCTGAACAAGGAAAAAATGAGGTGTTTTGAAAGGGGCTAAGACACCCACTGCTTTTCCTCCCAACAGAGACTGTAGCCACGCCATGACTCTGGCGTCTTCGTGGCACTCTCCCCTCTGCTGCGATCTCCGGGGCTCGCCTTCTCCCACCTCCCACCCGACTGGCCTCCTGTTTGACCTGCCGGACGGATTCTTGAAGTGCCCCAGGTCAGCAGGCAGATTTCCACAAGGGAATCTGTGATCGTGTGAACTCCGTGCTTGTTAAGTGTCAGTCCTTAGTCTGTTTTCCTGACATTTCAAAGCAGTGGTCACGGGGTGGTGCCTTCAACCAAATCCAGCCAAAGGGGTTTCACAGGGGAATATTAGTTTTCATCAAAATGTGATTATTTTCTTTGCTTATATTCGTAGTCGGGGATCAAAATATTTTTCCCCGTAGGAAATCTTTCAAATCATAATGCAAGTAGAAAGGTTGATTCATTAGGAAAATTTAATGTAGTTCACAAATATACAGAAAGAAAACTGAGGCTTATAATCCGAACCTGTTTGATTAAAAATGTGTGCTATCCTATGGGCAAAAACTCAAGAAATACCAGATTTTCCCATTTTAACCTGATCCTCTCTAGAACATTGAGCTTAAAATTAATGTCTTGAGGGTGGAATTAATGCCCGTGTGGTTTACTCCCTCCTGGAATGAATTCATGGTCACATAACCTTAGAGGAGGGAAAACAGCATTTGGAGAATATCCTTTAAAGCAGAGACCCACAGTCTGTGGATGGATTCAAAGTGCCCACAAATTCCGCAGAAATGTTAAAAGTCTGATGTGCATGTTCTTTTCTGGAAAGAAATTTCAGTATTTTCACCAGATTCTCAAGCTTGTCTATGATCTTCCAAATGTTGAGAATCACTGTCTTGAAGGAAAGCTACATCAACCCTCCTTCCAACAGGTGGGTACCTGCCCACCCCCTCCCAAACCCGAATGGTTAAACGACTTGCCTAACTTCTCCAGGAGTATAAGGCAGATCTCGGGCATGGACTGCCAGGAACATAGGAATTAAAACCATCCCCACCAGCCCCAGTATCCCCGGAGCCTTTCAGGCAAACAAGAGATACTAAATTTCACTTTTAAAAGATCATATCCACCATAACTTGTAAATGGCCCATGAACATTGATGGGGAGCTGGGACCGGACCAGGGAAACCCTGCATTGCCTCCTGTTCGGTTCCGATTTAGGACAGGGGCTGCAGAGGTCCTTGAACCAACACTCCCCCCTCCCTTTCTCTAGACCTGCATCCCGCTCACGTGCTTGGTCTCCTTTGATGACACTCCTTGGCCCGGGGAGATGCTGCCCGCGTTAGTTTCATGGAAAAGTACTCCCACATCTGCCGTGATACCTGAAACCCCATCCACAGCTCTCATCCAACAGGTCTTTCAGGCATCAGGCCTTTGCGAAACAGTCTGTTGGATAATAACGGAGAAGATAAAATTTCACAGATAAGGAGGAAGTGGAGGGAGTGGAAACCTAGGGGGTGAATTTTGCACTCCGTGCTCCCCTCCACCAGGCTCCACCGGCCTCCACCGCCCTCCAGCTCTGGCCCGGGGACGCCTGCCTGTCCGGGCAGCTACTACACGCTGCCGAGTCCACAAGTACCAGCTGTGAGCCACCCGAAACGCTTCCACCTTACAATCTGGAAGTGTCTGAAAAGCAAGCAAGCAAGTACACTCGAGTTCAGGACGTGGCATAATCGGGGCGCTTAGGACAGGAATGCCCAAGGAACACTGTCCAGTTGGGAGGGTCCGGGAGGGCTTCTCCAGAGAGCTTCCACCTGGGCTGAAGTCTGCAGGGCGAACTGGGATGAGCCAGGGGAACAGGGAAGGGGAGATGGAGGTCCTTCCTGGGCCACTGGGGGACTGTACGAAGGCCAGCGCATAAGAAGGATCATGGTGGTTTTAGAGAACTGGTAGTCATTCGTGTGGCCGAATCATACAGCTCTGGGGAAGCAGCAGGGGAGACTATCAGATGACATCTCCTGTCTTCTCAGTCACTGATTATTTTCCGTAATCAATAATTTAATGGTGACTTCAACGTTTTAGAGACAGAAGCTTTGTCAACACTAAACAAAACATTTATTTTTTTGAGATTATATTATAAATATTTTACGGATTGGAAAGGGCCTCTCATCCAAGGCCATCCCCTTGTCTAACATGTGAGGAAATGGAGGCTCAGGGAGGTTGGGTGAATTATCCAAGGCCCCCGACAAGCTTTAATAAACACTTTTGCTTTAGTGAATGCACGAGTGTATCACATCCGTGGACGGAAGGACAACGTATTTTCAGAGGGAATACCTTTTCCCGATGCAGGTGTAGCATTCACACAACCCCAGTTCAGCTCACGAATGGGTCATTCATAAACAATTCAACAAACTCTAGAAATCCGTGACACTGAAGTCTTCCGGTCACTCGAGGTAACTGTCTGTGCCACAGTACATTGTTATTTGCTTGCTTGTTTGGGGGGGGGAGGCCCCCACGCGAGTGGGGGAAAGGATGGGTGGGGGGAAGTCTTGAGCGGACTCTATGCTCAGCACCGAGCCCGGCGGGGGCTGAGATCATGACCTGAGCCAAAACCAGGAGTCAGTTGCTCACCTGCCTGAGCCACCCAGGCTCCCCTCCATAGCACCTTCTAGACAGAAAGGTCGAATGTTGTAGATGATGAACCCTTTCCTCCTAACATGAGGTACTTTCTCGTGTCATATCCGCCTTTTAAGGAATGTGAGTACATGCTAAGGACACACCCCCCAGGGAAATGTTCCCGTCCTTGGCACCGTCCGTCCGTCCTTGGCACCGTCCGTCCGTCCATGGCACCGTCCGTCCGTCCTTGGCACCGTCTGTCCGTTGGACTGCTGTCTGGAGAGCTGACTTGCGGGCGAGCCGAGCCACGCTGACGGCGGCCACGAAAGGAAAGCAGCTGCGCCCGTGACCCTGACGAGAGCCTCCGCTCAGCCCTGAAAATCCTGCATTAGCTCTTCTTCCTTCCAGCCGCAGTAAATATGGACGTTTATAGAATGTCCTTCCTCCTGGGAGCGCGGGGGTTGTTCCAACGTCACGGCGCTTCGTTCCTTTCCGATTAGCCACGGGAAAGCGCCGGTTCTCGTTGTCAGGGACGTTGCTGGCCCTTCCCCGACGCACACACAGGCTAAGCCATCCTCACCAGGCCAGGACAGGGGGTTCCTACGTCCCGAAGGCAAACCAAGGCAGAGACAAGGAGGGCCCCCTGCAGGCCGTGGGACTCCACGGCTGGGGGGTGGCGGTGACAGGGTCAGTGCTGGGGACGGTCTGTTCCAGGACCTGCGTCCAGAACCGTGCAGTCCTGTGGGCAACGTGTCCGTGTGGCTGGGGCAGGTGGATTACGTCTATGAAGTGAGCATTTCAGACCCCTTCAGTCCCACTCGCTCCCCTTTGACGGCGCTGCCCCTCCAGGGCTCATTACCCCACGCAGTCCCTTAGGTCAGCAGCTGCTCAGGAGACCAACACTGTGATGTTGCATCCAAGTGACGATGTGAAAGGGCCACTCGCAGCAGGTGCGGTGCTGTTGGAGAGGAAGAAGGAGGCGCTTGAGGGAAACTGAGAAGGCTGGTGGTGATGGTGTCTCATGCAGGGGTGCAAGGGGGGCAACTCCGAAGGCAGTGGCAGAACTCCTACAACTTAGAGATGTTTTTCCTGGGTATGCTGTAGTAAACAACCACAAATCTGGGGGCTTGGAAATTTGTCATCTCACGCTTCCAGAGGCTGGAACTCTGACATCAAGGCATCATCATAGCCATGCTCCCTTGGAGGCTCCAGGCAAGGACCTTTCCTTACTTCTGCAGAGCTTTTGTTGGCTCCTGGAAATCCTTGGTGCTCCTTGGTGTTTCTTGGCTTGAAATGCATCACTGCAGTCTCTGTCCCCATCTCTATCACTCTCTTCTCTCTATCTGTGTCCTCTATTCTTGTGGGGACACCAGTCATTGGCCAACAGGTCACCCTAAATCCAAGATGGTTTCACCTTGAGATTCTTATAACTGACCACACCGGCAAAGACCTTTCTTCCAACTAAGGCCACATTCTGAGGTTTTGGGTGGACAGAAAGGTGTGAGGGACACTATTTAACCCACTTCCCCAGGCCTCAGGAAACCACCACTGCCGTCGGTTTCAGTGAAATAAACAGAGTAAACATGCCCTGCCTAAGAGAGAGCAAGTCCATTTGGGGTTCTAGAAAGCATGGAGTCAAAGGCTTAAAGTCCAAATACCTCTGAATGTGTGGATAATTTAGTTTTCTGAGCTGAGCAGAGTAAACCACTTGATAGCTGCTGAGGATTTTTTTTTTTAAAGATTTTATTTATTTATTTGTCAGAGAGAGAGGGAGTGAGCACAGGCAGACAGAGCGGCAGGCAGAGGCAGAGGGAGAAGCAGGCTCCCTGCCGAGCAAGGAGCCCCATGTGGGACTCGATCCCAGGACGCTGGGATCATGACCTGAGCCGAAGGCAGCTGCTTAACCAACTGAGCCACCCAGGCGTCCCGCTGCTGAGGATTTTGAACAAAGTACATATTCTTTGGCATTCCCACTTGAAATAAGCTGTGTGATGTAGTCACACAGCCACAAAAAAATGGATACTGTGATGCTGAAGGCATCTAAGCGGGTTATGGACATTTCTGTATGCACACACACACACACACACACACACACACACAAATAGATTGATAGATAGGGGATAGATAGATATAGATAAGGCAGGTAGACTAGGTTTGATATGACATCATTCCCAGTGTTATTACATACGAACAGAGAAGATCCAAAGCCCTTGGCACTAATGTGCAACCGGAAGCTTCCCTTTCGATTGTGCCATTGGTCATTTCACGGTACAGTGCGAAACTTTATTGTCTCTTCATGCCATGAATTACATTTTGTCCTAAGTCCATATTTTGGAATTTGCCGCAGAGTGTACATTTTATTGTCGATCGTTTTCTCTGTAATGTCGCCAGCGGGGTGGCCATGTGCTTTCCAGTTTGCTTCCTTTACTCTTTTTTTTTAAAGATTTTATTTATTTATTTGACAGAGATCACAAGTAGGCAGAGAGGCAGGCAGAGAGAGAGGAGGAAACAGGTTCCCCGCTGAGCAGAGAGCCCAATGCGGGGCTCGATCCCAGGACCCTGAGATCATGACCTGAGCAGAAGGCAGAGCCTTAACCCACTGAGCCACCCAGGCGTCCCGCTTCCTTTACTCTTGGAAGCATTTCTGAGGGATGAGAAGTATGACTTCCTTGATGTTGGCCTACTTCACCCCATCCCTGCAAGATGTCGGCTCACACCCACAGTGAATGCACTAGCCCGTGCACCGACTCGGCACACACAGGCGTGTCACTGCTTGCGGCTGGCTGGTCAACCAGCTCAGCAGACAGCAGCTGCCTGGATATCCTCAGACAAGGATCAGAAAAACCATAGTTTCTGAGCTGTGCCTTGATCTAAATTCGATATTTCGGGACACATCAGACAAAAAGAAGTCACTCTTGCTCTTATAGGTGTTTATAGGGTCAAAGGCTGAAAGGGCCTTTGGGAGCATTCGATCCAGTCTCCCGATTTCTGTCCAGAAACAGCGGATACACTTGTCGAATGCCGGCAGGGTGCCAGGCACGGTGCTAGTCCCGCAGAAACAACAGGGGTCAACCCGGGCACAGAACCCGGGTCACCCTACTGGAGCGGCTACCGTCCCATGGGAGAGGTCAGACGCCACCCAAAATGACACGAATAAAGAAGGAGATGTGAAGGTGATGGGAGCCGCACGCCACGTCGTGAGAGTGAGATGGGAGTCGTTGGAGTCTAAGTGCTCAGGAAGTCCTCCCGGGAAGTAGACTTGAGCTGGGCCTAACAGGAGAAGCTGCGCAGAAGCAGGGGGCAGGGAGGAGCATCCGGGCAGAGGGAGCCAGCAAGCTCCCCGCAGACTTCCAGCCCCGCCGCGTCCGAGGGCAGGGCCCAGAAGCTGTACCTCTCGTGCTCGCTCTCTGTGACCCGGCTGCCCCCCGGAGCGAGCAACCATTCTGAGAGCACAAGCTCTGGGTTCACATAGGCTTGACCTGGTGACCTCAGGTGAGTTCCCCCTGGAGCACCGTGGCAAGGCATCCTGAGCGTGCAGATGACACCCAGGAGAGTGAGTGTAAACATTCTGCACAGTCAGACGTGCCCAGGTAAGGATGAGGGTCAGCCAGATGTCATTGTCCTGCGCTTAGGAAGGTCTCCAGGGCACAGGCTGCCAGGTAGAGAAGCCTGACTCACACACATGAGCACGAGCCAAAGGGAGAGAAAACGTGTTGTCAAGGACAAGATCCACCTCTGACTTCCCGAAGGGAGCCGGGCGCAAAGGTGGGCCTTGGGACAGAGCGGTGTAAGAGTCGGGGACGGAAGAGCCACAGGGGAGGCCGGGCCGCCTTGGGGGCGGGGGGGAACCTGGCGATGCTTCCTGACATCACGCAGCTGCCGAGAACGTTCTTCTCCCTGGGAGCAGCTCACAGCCACCGCAGCTGGAGACAGACGCCGGTGCTGGGGGCGGCTCCACTGTTTCAGGGTCTCCCGTTGGGTCCCGTCGGTTCCCACTTAGGTCAGCGGGTCCTGGCAGGAAGCCGGTGCGCCCGAGCCACAGGGGTGGCAGGAGGGAGCGCAGCAGAGAACTGGCGGAGCAGGGTTAAGACGGCGCACTCGGGGCCAGCCACGGCTGGAAAGCGCCCGGTACCCCTCCGGCCCCAAGTGGCAGCGGGAGGGGCTGAGGTTCCCCGAAGCCTCGGGGCGGGACCGGCCGGCACAAGCCCGGGCTTCCTGGAGACAAGCCCGGCCGCTGCCCCCCAGGGCTCGGCAGGCAGGGCCAGAGGCGTTGCTGACGCGGCTCTCCTCTCCTTCTGCGGTTCGGTTCTCGGAGCCTCCGCTGGCCCAGCCCCAGAACGAGAGGGAAAGGCCCGTCCCTGCCGCACGGAAGTCGCCCCCCGCACAGGGCAGACAAGACAAGAGATCGAGAGAGGGAAACATCTTAGACGATGTCTCCTTTTCTGAGTGCCTGACTCTGCTCCAGCACTTTCCACATATTGCCTTACTTTCACGGTGGATCAAGAGTAAGGTGCGTGCGTGGATGTGTGGTTGTGCGTGTGCGAGCACTCACATGCGAGGACACACGCGCATGCGCACACACATACACGCACGCGGGTACACACATGCATGCGAGCACACGCGTGTGTACACACACATGCATACACTCACGCGCACACATGCGCACGGCAGGAGCACTGCGGCTCGGCTGCTGCTTGCACCCCGGTGAGGCCCATGTGGGATGGAGCCGCCGGACTCCGGCAGCTGTGAGCGCGCGGCCTGGAGCAGCTGGAGAGAGAAGGACGGTCGCCAGCTCCACCGCAGACTGCGGCCGGGCCGGGAGGGGCAGAGCCGCAGTTCTCCGCTCGGCACCGACACCGTCTGCGTGGAGGGCAGGGGTCCGGGCTGCACACAAGTGGGATTACAGCGCAGAGCCCTGCACACTGGCCGTGTGCCCAGAGGGGCGCAGCTGGACCCGCGCCGGTAGCTGGGTTCTTGGCCCGGGACACTTGCCCAGCGCCGCGTCGTGCTGGGAAGAATACAAAATCAGGAATGTTGCACCTCAGCCTGGGGTTCCAGACATTGGCATGCATAAAGGTCACCGGGGAGAGCTCACTGCGGACGCGGAGGCCAGGGCCCCGTCTCCAGGGACGCTGCTTCAGCAGGGCGGACTCAGCACGTCCCTCGCTGGCCGTGGCGCCACAGTCTGTGGACTCAACCGCAATTGCTGATTCCCGGCCGACGTGTGTTCTTGGGCCCGGGAAAGGCGGTGGGCTTCCTCGGTGACCACAGCCAGCACCCAAAGCCAGAGGCGAGGGGACTGAGCAATACCAAACGGGAGTCCGGTTGGTTGCCCAGTGCGGGCAAGAGCACGGATACTAGTTGGAGGGTAGCCGGTGTGATCAGAGGAAGCGGCAGATGGAGCAGTGCCCGGGGGAGGCCCCAGCAGAGATGGTGGGAGTATTGTCTCCTCTGGAGAAGGGCCGCTCAAGGAGGCTACTTCTGCCCAAGCGAGCCCCACACCGCCATAATGGTCAGAGGAAAGGGCGTGGCAAACGTGTGTAAATGGATCTTCCAGAACACTCTAGGCTGGGCCACCTCGCTTCCATGCAAGTCAGGTTCATGGGCCTCTGACCAGTCCTCCAGCGCCCCGAGAAACCTGGCAGGGCTCGCTGGGATGGCCGGAGTGAGGCAGGGTGCTTCCCTCCATGTGGAACAGGGAGGCGCAGGTTTATGGCCACACGCTGTCGCTCAGTATGTCTGTAACTTCGGACAGGACTCAGCCTCTCCAAGCCTCCATTTCAAAGTCGGCCAGAGGATGGGTGAAGCCAGCGTCACCACCTCCATCAATGCAAAGGTGAACTGCTGCTCGCTGGAGCCCTGCAAGCACAAGAGAATAAATATGTACCAGGGCCTTCTCCCTGCTGGGTGGAATGGGTTATACCAGGTCTGAGCATTCGTGAAGCCACTTTGAAACTAGGAACTCCGGCTTGGAATGACATCACTTAAGACCTCCTTCTCCACCACGAAGCCTCCTCCTCCTGCCTGTTGCTCCCAGACCCCCGAATTCTCCTCCCTCACTCCCTGCCTCTAGTGCCCAGCACTGTCCTCCTCACATCTGCAAACTCACTCTCGGTGACCTCTGCCACCCGCACTCACCCATGTGGAGTACTGAAGCCCTTGGGTGGTGAAACACGCGTTCCCGGCTTCACCTTTCCCAAACTAGTTTCTCCTGACGCGCGTGCTCAGGAGTACGCGGCTGCCGGCGAGTCGGACACTCATTCCGCTGCTTGGCATGACGAGCCCCTCTGCTCCAGTGGCTAGTGTTTCTCCGAGGCGATAATGACAGCCTACATTTGGGGCAAGCTTTGCAACCCACAAAGGGTGTGATTCTCACAGCAATCTCATGGCGGGGGGAGGGGCAGGTCCTGTGATCATCCCCCTTCTTACAGATGATCAAACAGGTTTTGTCTAACTCCATGGTTCTCAGCCAGAAAGGATTCTGTCCCCCAAGAAATGTCTGGCAATGTCTGCAGGCGTTCTCGATTGTCACGTTGTGGGGAAGGACAGTGCTGCCTGCATGTAGTGATGACAGAGACCAGAGATGCTGCCCAACATCCTGCGGCGTTCAGGACAGCAAAGAATTACCTGGCCCAAAGCATCACTTTGGCACTACCAAAGTCAGAAAACTGGTTTAGTCCTTTAGTTTACTTGTAGAACCAGGATTTTGACCCAAACATGTGAATGCCAAGCACCTCTGCTCATTTCAGTATCATCTGTCACAGCTCTGAAGTCCTGTCATGACCATTTGGGACTTGGGATAATAGAATCGGCTCATTAGAAGAAACAGACTGGTGAAGTCAAGCCCCCTCTGTTTCTTGTGCCACCTGTAAAAATGGGAGTGGGTTACCAATCCCCTCTCAGCCTCATTTTCTTCAACCATAAAATGATTATCCTGAGCTGTGGGAAGTCAAACTGGCCAATCGCACGTAAAGTCATAGCCGAGGTCCCGGCACACAGTACGTGCTCTGTGTTCTACCCGCTCCTGATCTTCCCTTTTCCCTCTCATTAACCTTGGTTCTCACTCCTTCTCCTGCTGCCTCCAGTACAAGCATCTTTAACCTCACTGGGAGCTCCCAGGGCTCACCTCAAATGGCAGAATGGTGGGTGCCCCACAGATCTTAGGAAAACAATGGGTCTTGCAAAGAGTGGCGAGCTAGAGGGACAAGAGGAAAGCCTGGGAACACAGAAGCTATTTAAGACCTTCCTCAGCTAAACTCTTAAGCTGGGAAGTGTTCTTTCTGGGGAGAGAACACGGATGGCTTGGGAGACGCGTGGCATGGAGTTCCTCACAGTGTGTGTGTAAAGACCTTGTATAGAGAGCTGCAGCTACATCCCGATTATAGACAGTAGTTAAAAGGGGAAAAAAGAAAGTGTGCAAAAATGGACTCTTTCCATAATTTCCAGCCCATATTTCAGGCTAAGCGTCTGCTCGCTCATCTGGGGCAACCACCTTCATTCAAGCACCACAGTGAGCTACGCCTTCTGCCCTCCGCAGAGCTTGTCCATGGAGCCAACAGGTCTTACCAGAATACTGCAGTGGATTTAGTCTGCTCGAGAGTGACAGCATGAGTACACACTGTTTCTCTGGCCCCCGCGCAACGAGGTCTGTCTCAGTCCAGAAAGGGCAAAAGTAACTCACTCAGAGGGATAAGTTGGTTCCAGGATCATTCTGGGGGCTCCCCACTGACATCAGGCCAAAAGAGTATACTAAGCATTTCCCGAGAAGGAATTACATCTTTGAGGAAGCTACCCAACTGGAGTGGATCCAGACTCCAAAAGGTGCCACCAGAGCGGCTGTGGCTTCCCACAGCTTTCCGAAGAAGCCAGACCTACTAAAAGTCTTGGTGAAGACGTAGAGAAATTGGAACACCTTGCACACTGCTGGTGGTTCGACTTTTTCGCAAAGCAGACTGGCAGTTCCTCGAAAAGTTAAACATGGAGTTATTCTACACCCCAGCAATTGCACTCCTGGGCATATATCCAAGAAAGTGAAAACCTGTGGTCCCTCAAAGACTTGCACGTGAATGTTCATAACAACATTGTTGGCAAGAGCCAAAAGGTGGAAACAACCCAAATGTCCACCAAGCTATGAGTGGGTAAACCGCTTGCGGGATGCCCACACAGTGGGACATCGTCCAGCAACAAAAAGAAATGAAGTCCTGACACATGCTGCAATGGAGCTTAGTTACACTAAGTGGCAGACCAGTCACACAGGACCACAGGATTCTGTCCACACGAAGTGTCCAGATTAGACAAATCTGTATAGTCAGAACATAGATTAGTGGTTCCCCAGGGTTCACGGGTGGGGAGAAATGGGGAGTCACTGCTAATGAGTACAGGAGCTCTTGCTGGGTGACAAAAGTGCTCAAAAATTGGCTGTGGTGATGGTGGTACAATGTGATTACACTAAGAGCCGCTGACTTACGTGGCTTAACTGACGAATCATGTGGTACGTGAGCTGTACGTCAACAAAGCTGCTAGAAGGAGGAGGAGCAGGAAGAAGACGACCACTCCTCATCATCCTCCAGGCTTTGGAAAGCTCATTGGCTGAGTCTCTCCAGAAGAGCTCAGGTTCATTACTATAGGAAATGAGACAGTCCAGGCATTTCTGTGTGGGCTCTGGAATAAAACGAAAGACTTGGACTCAGGCTTCAGTAGCATTCATAACCTCATGAATATTTTGTGTGGCGGCTCGTTCTAAGCGCTGACATGCAGTTCGTGACTGCAGATTTGATGGAATAAGGAAAGGAATCCCAGGATGGGCCCGAGCGACCGGCAGGTAGAACCTCCCCGCTCTATAGATCAGAGACAAAATGCCCGCTGGCCGCAGGTCCCTCATCGCTGGAAACGAACCCAATAATGCCTCGCTGATATACGTCATAAGGTTGTGAGAGAGAGAATAAGATTCCCTAGCTGAAAGTGTACGGTAACGTGCACATGGGTTTAACGGGTTCCTAATGTCCGCTCGGGAAAAACGTTCTCTGTGAGGCCTCCAGTAACTCGCTCAAAGCCCTCGGCAGTTTCTGGAACCCCCCGAGCCATCGCGTAAGTTGGGACGCTTTTCGACACCCAGACTGGCCTAATCTATCAGGATGTTTACTTCCACACGTTGGAGGGAGTCCAGCCGGGGTATCGCTGAGCTGCCAAACGAGAGTCTGCCCAGAACGGGGAACAGACAGGCCTTGGGAATGGTTGGGAAATGAATGGCTTGCATTGCCTCTGGGAGTTCTTTCAGGGTTAGGATTACTCAGACATCATACCCAGAATGGAGGAGAGACCTCTGAGCACCAGGAGGCTATAATTTAAAACCTCCAAGGGAAAGGAATGGAGGAAAACCAATCAATCAATCAGTCGCTCGATCCTCTCTGGTAGTGGTTCTCAAAGCTGGCGGCGTGTGAGAATCATACAGGAGGGTTTTGAGCAGAGCCTGGGCCTGGCTCAAAAGCTTCTGGTCTGGGTGGTCTGGGATGAGGCTGAGACCCTGGTGTATCTCACAAGCTCCCCAGGTAATCCTTGAGCGCTAATTTTTGACAAGCTTGAGAACGATTGCTCCAGCATGTTAAAAAGCAAAGGGGCCACCCTAAGCTTAGAGGACACCAGCGGCCAGTGGTGAGTAGTTACTTAGGGACGAAGTGGTAAGAAAAGATGATGCTGGAAACAAAACTGAGGCTCCTTTCCCTGTTCAGCCCAGAGCCTCTTCCTCTCCTTTGGTAACCATAACCTCAGAGCAAGCTGCATGCCCGACACACACACGCACACACCTGCTTTCCTCCCGTGTGGGACGTTCTTTCTGCTCCAAGGTCATCGTGATCAATCTAGCCTGAATGCCATCTGGTAAATGTGCTGTAGGTCGGACGTGGGATTTAGGATTTATAGTGTGATCTCTTTTTCCCCAGCTCCACCTTCCTTTAGGAAAGTGGTTCTTTACCTTGGTTTGAATAAGAATCACCTGGTAAACTTTGTTGTTAGCTGTAGCTACTTGGGCATCCCCTGTGAGGCTATGGTTGACTAGGTTCTGGGGTGGAGCCCAGGAATCTGCATTTTAACAAGCTTCACAGGGGCCTGAGAGATCATTTAAAGAAACTTCTTTAAGGACAACCCTGATGAAAAATGAGATACGCTGTGTACTTGGGAGATACCCAGGGGGCTCAAAAGATCTGAATAGCTAAATCACCAAAGAAGACATGTGGTGGCTGATAAACACATCAAAAATGTTCAAAATCCTTAGTCATGAGAGAAATGCAAATCCAAACCTCACTGAGATACCACTAGAAACCTATTACCCTATTAAAGTGGTTAAAGTAAAGAAAGAAATGGCAGGGAAGCACAATGGCTCAGGCACTCTAGAAATCAGGTAGTTTCTTATAAATTTAAACATACACTTACCTTACGGTCCAGCAAGCCCACTCCTAGGTGTTTGCCCAATGAAATAAAAAACTGTCCACACACAAAACACCTGTAGATGGATGTTTAGAGCAGCTCCCCACCCCCAACTACCAAACCTGACAAAACAACAAAAACCCCAAAGTCTTTCAACTGGTAAATGTATAAACAGCCGCACACCGCCACCGGACCGTGGAGCAGCCCTCGGCGTGGACCAGTTTTGAAAGCACTGTTCTTTTTTTTCTTTTTTTTTTAGATCTTTATTTATTTATTTGTCAGAGAGCGAGCGAGCGCAGGCACAAGCATGGGGACACGCAGGCGGAGGGAGAAGCGGGGTTCGGTCCCAGGACCCTGGGATCGTGACCTGCCGGGAAGTCAGACTGAGTGGCTGAGCGCTCAGGTGTCCCTTGAAAGCCCTCGTCTCGTCTCAGGGAAAGGAGTCAGACACTAAAGACCACTTAGGTATGACTGCGTTTACTGGGCGTTCTGGAAACAGCAAAACTGTAGTCACAGAGTGGATCAGGGATTCCCAGGAGCAGAGTGTTGGCGAAGATTTGACCACCAAGGGGTATACGTGGGATTTGGGGGCGGGGGTGCTGGACCTGTTCCATGTCTCAGCTACGGTACTGGTTAGATGACTGTACGCTAAGTATCTTAAAAGATGAGTTTTGGGGGCGCCTGGGTGGCTCAGTGGGTTAAAGCCGCTGCCTTCGGCTCGGGTCACGATCCCAGGGTCCTGGGATCGAGCCCCGCATCGGGCTCTCTGCTCTGCGGACGGCCTGCTTCCTCCTCTCTCTCTCTGTCTCTCTGCCTACTTGTGATCTCTGTCTGTCAAACAAATAAATAAATAAATCTTTAAAAAAAAAAAGATGAGTTTTAGGGGCACCTGGATGGCTCCATCAATCCAGCGTCTGCCTTCGGCTCAGGTCCCAGGGTCCTGGGATGGAGCCTCACACCGGGCTCTGCTCGGCGGGGAGCCTGCTTCTCCCGCCTGCCGGCCGCGCCCCCTGCTTGCGCTTTCTCTCTCTCTCCGTCAAATAAATAAATAAAATCTTTCTTTTTAAAGATGAATTTTATTATCTGTACATTATACTTCAAAGAAAACCAGGAACATGGAGGTAAACAAAAACTCTGAAGGTCGAATTCAGATTATTCGGATTAAAGTCACTACACACTTAGGAGCGGAGCACAGCTTGTAAATGTGGTTCCAAGTCCGGCAGCTGAGGAGGGGCTCAAGGGCGGAGATCGTCCCGAGCCTCCCCTCCGTGGGGCCCGCAGCACCTCGGTGTGTGCCCTGGCGGTTCGAAGAGCAGCCCTGCAAGCGGGCACGTCCGCACCCTCGCGGTCAGGAGACAGCGGGCTGAGAACCGGAAAGAAACCAGGCACGCGCCCTGCCGAAACCCTAGTGACTCCGCGCCCTCACCCCACGACTTGGGTGTTCCGGAGCCCCGCGTGTCTGCGGTGTCTGCGCTCGGCAAGGCTGGTCGGGAGAACACAGGAGGGCTTGCGGGGCAGGGGGCCTTCCTCGCGGTGAGAAGTTTGCTCGCAGCATCGGTCTGCAGAGCTGGTCGTTCCCCCGGCGTTTCTGTCACTTGAGCGTTCCTAACGTTTTCCTAGAATTCCACCTTAAAACGAGCTGGATGGACTTGCGGCCAGGATCTCCACGCCGAAGGGTTTTGCCTGAACGATGACACAGAGCAGCTGGAGCCTGTTCGCCCACATCTGGAAGCCACATGTCGGCGGCCGCCGCATAAAACGGTCAGCCCGGCGGCCCAGGGGGAGAGTGTTTGCCAGAGGCCCAGCAGCATGGACCTCACTGTGCTCTGCGTGCTTCTGCCCCTGGTCACCGCGGCCTGGGGCCAGTACGGGGACTACGGGGACCCGTACCAGCAGTACCACGACTACAGCGACGACGGGTGGGTGAACCTGCACCGGCAGGGCTTCAGCTACCAGTGTCCCCACGGGCAGGCGGTGGTGGCCGTGAGGAGCATCTTCAACAAGAAAGAGGGCTCGGACCGGCAGTGGAACTACGCCTGCATGCCCACGCCGCAGAGCCTCGGGGAGCCCACGGAGTGCTGGTGGGAGGAGATCAACAGAGCCGGGATGGAGTGGTAAGGGCGGCCTGCAGGTGCGGGGCACGCGTGGTAGCCATCCCGCCCCCGGGGCACCTTGACCCCAGCTGCTAGAGATGGGGGCCAGGAGCTCGTTCTGTGGGGGGGGGGGGGGGGCAGGCCTGCTACCCAGTAGCCCTCAGGACACACAGAAACCCAGGGTGGGGAGTGCCCACAGCAGATGGTCTCCTCTGTGGTTCTGTTCCTTCCAGAAGCAAGCCCTCTTCTCAGTCTGGTCCAGGGACGGCCATGGGCCTGCGAAATGTTTCCTAGCCTGCAAAAGAAACTGAAAGTTTTAAAGACACCTCACACGTTTCTTTTTTTTTTTTAAAGACTTTATTTATTTGACAGAAAGAGAAAGGTCACAAGCAGGCAGAGAGGCAGGCGGTGGGGGGAGGAAGCAGGCTCCCCCCCCGAGCAGGGAGCCCGATGCGGGGCTCGAACCCAGGACCCTGAGACCATGACCTGAGCCGAAGGCAGAGGCTTAACCCTCTGAGCCCCCCAGGCGCCCTTTAAAGACACTTTAAAGACAAGAATTTAACACTGTTGCGATGTCCAAATGGTATTTTCACTTGGCAGTAACTTATTTTGCCGTTCTGTGATGGTATCAGCCTGCAAGAGGCGAGAGGGTGGGGCAGTGAACAATGGGACACGGACTGTTTGAGAGACGCGGGCTTGAAACAAGTGGCTGGGGAAGACGGGACAAAGAAACTGAGGCAAAGAGAAGGGAAATTAAGCATGTCTCTGTTGCCCCAGTAAAAGCGTGCTCTCTGGGTTCTAAGAACTGAGATCCTTCTCGCTGGGGCTTTAAAGCGGGTTTCACTGCCAGAGAATAGTTTCCTAAAGACTTTGAGGGAGAAGGGCTGTTCTCGCCCGGATGGGCTCTGCCAGTCAACGGCGTGGAAATGGTCCAAGCCGGGGCTTCGCTGTGGGTGTGATGGTCCCAGCCCCAGAGCCTGGTCGGGAGCCCGGCCCGGCACAACGGCCCGCGGGCAGCCGGGGGCGGGCAGGACCCTGGGGGCTGAGGCGGGAGGCGGTCTGGGCTGCGGAGCAGGGCTCTGAGCCTTCCAGAAGCACGTGGCGGGGAGCGGGTTGGGGTGGTCAAGGGGGATCACGCTCAGCAGACAGAACCACGACGAGACACCGAGAGGGACAGACGCTGACATGCGTGTGGAGGAGCAGGCAAGAGAGGGGACTTCTGAGTCGTCCAAACGGCCGCCGTTCGGGGAGTGCTGGCCCCGAGCTAGCGCCGTTGTCCCCTCAGCGCTCAGAACAAATCCGTAAGTTGTTGTGCGTAGCCAGACCCGGGGGGCTCCTCAGCCAGCAAGTGGCAAGGCCGGGATTCGGATCTAGGGCATCCTAACCCCCAAGTGCATGAGCTTGGCCGCGGCGACGAGAAACTTGCTGCTCCCGCCTGCCGTGGGCCAGGGAAGGGCTTCCCCAGGGGATGGGAGCTGTGAGGCCACAGAGGAAGCCGAGCCCTGCAGGAGTGGGGACCAGCTTGGTTACCGTGACAGAGGAGGGGCCCAGCCAGCTTGGGGAAGGGCAGGGGGCGGGAGTTAAACACGCGACAGCAGGTGGGGCCCTTTCCTGGGCCTTCGTTGTCCGCCCGAATGTCTCTGTTGAACGGATTTAATGACCCAGACTCCTCTGATGGGAGTCCCCCCGGCCTCCACGGTGCCCGCAGCCAGGGCCACTGCTCGGCACGGAGCACGGCCCTCCTGGTCCTCCCATCGGGGGCTGCTATATGGGCGGTGCCCCCTCTGATGCCCCTTTTTAGAGCCATATGGGAAAACAGCGCTCAGAGATGATTTCTTAACCCCAAAGGAAGAGCCCTGGGCTCTGAGTCAGAAGGCCTGCACTCGGGTCCAGGCTCCAAGACCACGTGACCTTGCCCCAGGGGTTCAACTCTCTGGGCTCCCACCTCATGTGGAAAATAAGTGTCACGCTGCATGACCTCAGAAGAATCCACAACTGCCGTGGCCCACGCTCGTCTGGCCCGGAAAATGCACTTGGATCTCTCTCGCGCTCTGCTGACCCTGTGTGTCTCCCTGCTAGGAGAGAAGGCAAGTGGTGTTCAGTTTGAAAGGTGCCAGCTTGCATCTGGTGTGTCCCGAGCTCCCGGGCTGCGGGAAAAAAAGTGAAAGAGGAAGGCCGTGGACACGACGTGATTCTCTTTGGCCAGTGGGAGTCTCGGGAGAGGCTGCAGACGAGCCCACCCCCTGCCCCGCATTTGGGCTGAGACAAACGGTTTTCCCTCTCCCTTTCCACCCTCTGCTGCCTCCTGCTCTGCTAATCACAGAGTAAAAAATGCCCAAACGGTTCCATTACAGTAAAACTCTACTGCCCCGGGCCTGATACCAGTTACCGCAAAAGCACTTTTTAGATGATTATTGGTTTGAGTTTAGACTCTGGTCTCAGTGAAAGGTCTGGAAGGAAAGAATTTGCTCCTCGGCCGACGAGCAATTTCACTCCCATGGGCTGCAAGCTCGTGATCTGCCCTGGGGCGGACTGGGCCGGTTTTGTGACTCTGGCTCGTCCCATCGTCCCATCGTCCCATCGCAGAGTCCCCTTGCGGGTTTGCTTCGGGAGGGAAGAGGGGCGCAGGTGAGTGACGACAGTACACAGGACCTGCAAAGACGCTTGCTGATGGAAGCACAGGTTTAAAAGGTGCTCCACGGGGCGACCGGTGGCGCGGTCTGTTAAGGGGGGGACTCTTGGCTTTAGCTCAGGTCATGATCCCGCCATCATGGGATCGAGCCCCGCGCCGGGCTCTGTGCTCAGCCCGGAATGCGCTTCAGAGTTTCTCCCTCTACCCCGGATAAATAAATAAAATATTTAAAAATAAGTAAATAACATGAAAGGGGCGTCGAGCGTGGCTGAGCGGCTCGTAACCCTGCCGTTGGCTACAGTTTCTTGGGAGGAAACCACCTCTTCGGGTGCCAGACTCTGGAGCTCGCCGGCTGGCCCTCGGAGCCCAGGAGCGCCACTTTGCCATTTCAGGGCCTGCCCTGGTTGTTCCCCCGGAATCTTCTCTCACGTGGTGTGGCACGGGCTCTGGGGCGCTCTGGCCTTAGAGTCAGGACATCCGGATTCACGGCCCCAGCTCCTGTCCCTTTCTAGCCCTGTGGTCCTGAGCGTCCGAGTCCTCACTCTTGAAGAAGGGAAGGTGTGGCACCCGCCAGAGCAGGGGGTCGCCGGGCAGGAGGAGCGGACGGAGGACTCGGTGCGAACGGCGCGGCCCGCCGCCCGCGGTCTGCGGTTTCGAGAATCTGGAAGTGCACGCGGCCGGTCCGGGGCCAGCCAGGTTTACACGGGCCTGAATTCAAAGGAACGGCTGTTTGTGGGCACCTGCTTTCCTCTCCCGCTCCCGGGGGCCTGGGCTTCGGAGGCACTCAGGAAGGTGTTCTTAAAGGGCAGCTTCTGTTAGGGCTGACAGCTGAGATGTATGAAGTCACCAAAGCCAAGCCACGCGGCAGAGAAGAGGAGAAAGAAACCCCCAGAGCTGGGTTAGCACCAAGGCCAGTGTGAAGCAGAGGACAGAGGACAGGAGCTCGGGTTTCCATAATCTGACTCTCCCCGGACCAGGGCGCTGGGTCGTACAGAGCCATCCCCCCGGATTCGCAGTTCTGAGTCCTCAGGACCCACAGCGCCGCCTCCTCTGAGAGTCTTTCTCAGAGCACTTGTCTAAACCCACGTTTCCCAGCCTCTGCTCCCCGACCTGCTTTGTGTTTGCTGCGGGGGCCCCGTCATTACCTGACCAGCATTTGCGGACTGTCTGTCTCCTTTAGAACAAGTTTACGAAGGCGGGACTCTGTCTTACTTGACACGGCCCAGAACAGTCCCCAGGGCCTGAGGCATGCGGCGCATAGTAGGACCCCTAAATACAGGTGCACCCCTACCTCAGACTAGCCAGTGTTTAGAGCAGCTCAACCCAGCCCCTGTCTGCTCAACCAAGAAGCCTGCAGATGCGCCTACGGGGAACCGCCTGTTCGCAGTTGCAGCTCTCGGTGTCCTGTTCCTTCTGCTACGGGGCCTTGCATTCTGGCTGCTTGCATTGGTCGCCCTGAAGGATGGTCTTCTGAGACTCCCTGAGGTTCTCTGAAATGTGCACAGAGGACGTCGGACTCACCTCCGATGAATTCTTTATTGGATCTCCACGATCCCCAAATCTTACTGTCCCAGTAAACTTTCAAAAACACAGTCGTGAGCTCTTTATCTCAAAAACCACGTGGGCCAAATGCCACATTCTGCTGTGGATCTTGGCACACACACACACACACACACACAGAAAAAAGACATTTGCGAGAAAACATGAAACCCAAATGAAGTCTGGAGCTTACGTCTGTAGCAACCGAAACTCCTCGGTGCTGATCAAGGAACCAGAGTTCTGAACGGCAAGGTCAAGGAGACACCTCTTCTGTACATCTAAGATTACTTCAATTAAAAAGATTTTTAAAAACAAGGACCCACCCTGGTAGTTTAAAAGGCAAACAGCAGAATGAGAGAAGCTGAGGGCCAGGAGAGGCCTGAGGATAAGCCACGGCAGCGTCCTTGCATCTCGGGTGAGGAGTGAAGGCCAAGGGAGTCAGCGGCGGAAAAGCCCATGAAACAGGTGCACTTGGTGCGGTGCTATAGGCCTAGTCTCTGTGGTGCGGGTGGTTTACAGACATGCCCCACTCGCTCGCTCCTTTGCTCATTCACTCGCTACAAAATGCTCATTATCACTAATCTTGCCAGACTCCAGGAGCGCGAGGATGGACGGCATGCGGTCTGTGGCCTTGAGTCACACGGGGCGGCCTTTCCCCTGAGCTCTTCCCCACCCACTCGGCGGCTCCCACCGCCCACCCCGGAGCGTCGGGCCGGGCCAACGGCAGCCTGGGGACCCGCCGGAGGCCGCCGGCTTTGCTCCGACTGGAGACCCGGAACCAGCAGCTCCGGCCCAGCTTTCACACTCGCGGCTGTCGAGTGGAGGGAATGGAAGTACGGTGACAATAGGTGACGCATCGCCTCGTTAAAATCAGCAGGTACGTGCTATCATTATGCCCATTTTACAAAAGGGAAGACTGAGGCCAACACAGAGTGTGAAGCCTACACCAAGACGACAGCCGGGGCGACCGCAGCCCGGTCCGGCAGCACCGTCCAGGCTTTAGCCGCTCCGCTTGCTGATCCCCACACGAGCTGGCGAGGGGCCCCTGCAAGACTCGGGTTCTGGAAGGGGGGTTCCTGCGCTGACCACATGCGCTGCCTCACTCCCGCGCTCGCCCGCCCTCCCAGGACAGAAGCAGGAGGCTCCGCTCCACTCTCTGATCTTCGGGGGCAGCGTCACGGGAGGTGGCGGGTGCGGCAGCGACACACAGCCCACCTGGGACCGCGGGGCTGACGGCGGGGGGTCAGGGAACCGCGTGTGCCCCGCGAAACAGCTCAGCTTCGCACCCTGCGGTTTCCTTAAGGGAACCTACCCCGGGAACACTGTCCCCCCAGGACGAGCCCAGACTGCGGAACAGCGGCCACGGGGAAGCCGCGGCCTGGCTCGGTCTCGAAGGCTGCTTAGGAGGAAGCGGGAATCGTGGCGACCGTAAGAAGGAGGACGCAGAACCCGTTCACGGCTCCGTGCCCTGGTGAGCGGCTGTCACTCGCGCTGCCGGGAGGAGGACGCGATGGACGGTCCGGCCCCAGGCCCCGGCGCTGCGCTCCCGTCACAGCCCCGGGCGGGGCAGGTGCTTCCCGAAGCCGCGCGACTCCCGTGAGCCCAGCGCAGTGTTAGAGCAGAGAAGGCCCGCGCGTGGGGGGCTCGGGTCGCCGCGCACAGTTTAACCCGCGTCCCCTGCGGTCCGCCAGAGCCTCTAGCGCGCCCCGGGACAGGCGACCCCGGCTGAGGCGCGTGGCTGGCCAAACCCAAGCCACTCCCCAGGGCCCGCAACACGCCGGCCTGGTGACGCCGGGCGCGGTGTGCGGGGCGGGGAGAAAGCGGGGACCTGAGCGCGGCGGCGGGGGTGAGCAAACGAAATGGATGGAAAGGGCAGATGCTTGCGCTCAGAGACAGGAAACGCGTTCAGTACCAGTGTCGTCAGGGCCACGGGGTCGTTCCCGGCGATTATGACTAACCGTCACCGGGTTTATAGCTTCTGTCTCAGCCCGGTCCCTCTCGCCGACCGGCACGGAGCACTTCTTGCTTAATCCGCTGTGTTTTCTGGGAACTCACCCGCACCTGGGCAGCGGGGCTGTGTTCCGGAAGCTGTGGAGCCATGACACGGGGACACCGTCCTTCGCTGCTCTTGCATGAGCGCGAGCGTGGTCCGCGCAGGGGGTGGGAGCCCCGGAGAAGCTGAGGGAGCTGAGGACTGGCTTCGGGAGGACTTGTGAGAGTGCCCACCCCGCACAGGGCCGGGTGGACACGGCATCCCTGTCATCCAGCACAAAGTGGCAGCCTTCGGGCACAGGTGGGATTTGGGCTGGAGCCAGGAGAAAGCAGTCGTGGAGGTGGGACAAGGGAAGAAATGGTCGTAGCGTCCAAAGCCAGACTTCGCTAGGAAGGTGCTGCGACGACGAAGGGGGCCAATGCCCAGAGGCCGCAGCAGACCAGCTAGAAAGAGGGAGGGTCTGTGGACCAGGGGGGAGCGTTTGCCTTCTTTGAAGAAATAGAACAGAGCATCTAAGACAGGAAAAAGGCCCCTACAGGGAGCTTGAGGCAGTCAGTTGCCCTGTCACCACCCTGGAAGGAGTGTGCCGTGTGCTGGGACCCACCACAGGCACTGGGGTAACTCCAAGCCAGCCCGCCCTGACGACTTACAGTCTAGCGGCGGGAAGAAGATCCCTGCTAAGTGCTGAGAACCCAGGCATGCGGTCCAGCTTCCCACAGGTGCCCGGGACCACGTGCCGTCCCTGCCCACCTGGGCTTTGCGGGTGCGTGGGCTTGTCCCGTGCAAACTCCCAGGCTCTGCTCTTGAGCAAGAGACGTTGTTTGAAGTTCATTGATTCATTGTTTCTCTTTGTCTTCTTCTTCTTTCAGACTGGAGTAAAATAAAGGGTATTCTCTTTCAAGGGGCAGGAATGACATTGTGTTATTTTGTAAAAGATGCCTCTGTGTGTCCATGCACGCGTTCTTGTAACTAAGTTCATCGACCTCCAGGAGCCGGGCTCCCCAGTTTCCTTCAGTGGAAATACTCTGAGTCATCCGAATCGTGTAATGGTGACCATATGTTATTTCTACAAATACAGCAAAGTCTTTATCATTTGCATTACAATGGGAAAATTGGGGCAGCTGCGTGGCCCGGTGGTCTCTTAAGCGTCTGACTCTTGATTTCGGCTCCGGTCATGCTCTCAGGGTCCCGAAACTGAGCCCCGTGTCGGGCTACACGCTGGGTGTGGAGCCTGCTTAAGATTCTCTCTCCCTCTGCCCGCCTGAAAAAAGACACACGAATCACCAGGAATCTAGGTCGTCAAAGCCTGGGCTGGCTCGGGAGCTGGGGTCGTGGTGTCCTTGCCATTCGCTCACTCGTTCCCATCTCTCCAGGTACCAGACGTGCTCCAACAATGGGCTGGTGGCCGGCTTCCAGAGCCGCTACTTCGAGTCCGTGCTGGACCGGGAGTGGCAGTTTTACTGCTGTCGCTACAGCAAGAGATGTCCCTACTCCTGCTGGTAAGGCTGGCTGCCGAGCGTAATGCCTGGAGACTCCTGGGGCTGCAGGGGAGCTGGGGAGGGGGGGCTCTGGTCCCTGTTTCTGACCTCAGACAAGCCTGGGCTGTCACAAAGGAGCTTGGAAGGCAGCAGGCAGCAGGTAGAAGGAAATGCACAGCATTCACGAAAAGGCTAGAATAACGTTTCCTCTGGAGGGACCTCCTGGCTCATCAGCCAATGCCTCTACACCCCTCTTTTGGCAGGAGAGAACCCAACAAACCCATAGAACAAGGAGGTCACTTGTCCAGAGTTACACAGCATTCCACGGGGGTCACCCCTACAGCTGGGATGTGCTGACTCCCGATGCAGTGCTCTCTCCCTCTACCACGATAACGTCTCATCGCAGCCTTGGCTGCTGGACCTGTCCGGGAGCTGATTTTTCCCTCATCACAGGTCAGAGCAGCAAACACAGTCTATACCCGAGAGAAAGGCTAGTGTTTTCTAGATCAATTTGTAATTCTGGTCTGTATAATTTTGCCCCTTTCGTGCTCCCTGGGCTGAGGCCAGACATCTGCCAACCCAGGTTTCAAACTGACTGGGGGGCGTGAACATATTTATTTAGCCGGGAAGTTTCCAGCGGGGGTCGACACACAACTCGTCCCAAGTTCTTCAGTCTAAACACCAGCCGGGCATTTCTGCCTTGGACCAAGGGGTCCCAAAGTGTCCATGTTTGAAGTCTGGCTCCCTCAAGGGCCTGGGCTCTCTGCAGTGTGGTGCTGGAGAGGACAGCTTCCTGGGCCATGCCTTCTCCTGCCACCAGACAGCTTGAAAGCACAGCTGCCCGAGCAGGGCACCATGACTCCCAGCGCGGGCAACTCCAAAAGCTAAGAGTTTTCTGTTTAAAGTAACAATTAACAGTAAATGCAGAGCTCAAAGCCCCCGATACCAGTAGCTGTAGGACGGAGCAAGGCCTTGCGCCTGCCCTCCAAAGCCACCCCATCAAGCAGTCCTTACCCCACCACGACGGGGGAGCAGGCGTGGCAAGGGTGTTAGGACTGTGACAGGTCCCGAAGCAAAGACCTGAAGCTTGCACGTGCCGCACGGTGCTGTGGCAGAAATACCGATGAAGGGACAGCGAGGAACCTGAGCTCCTGTCTCCAAGTTGACCCCTTCCTCCTCCCCCTCTCTCCCGTCCTCCCCTTCCCTCCCTCCTCTCTGGCTGTAACTATGCTGTCTCTAGAGTGTCACCTTCCTTCTCTTTGGGCCTCAAGTCCATCCCTTAAAATGATAGCCACCTTTACTGGGTCTCGGAGATTTTTGGGAATCTGATGAAAGCTGTAGGTCTCGGCCTCCGGAAAAAGAAAAAGTACGTCACCATATTCAGACCAAAAAGTTACACAGAGCTTCCAGGAGCCCTCGAACCCCCTGAAGGCTGCCAAAAGACCTTTGAGGTTGTTTGAGCCCTAAAAATTCCTTGACACCAAAGGTGCTTTTGCAAGAGGCAGTCCAGACGCCCAGAACAGCTTTCAGAGAGAAGGAGAAGGTCCGTAAGGTGCCTGGACCCCACTGAGTGGGGAGAGAAGGTAGGAGCCTGCCCGCTGACCTGAGAAGCACGGCTTTCCCCAATCTTCCTGTCCCTGGTCTGCTAACAGGAAGCCCCCTCCCCTGCCCTCCACCCCTGGGGTGAAATCTGCCTCCCTTGTTGAGACGCATTGAGAGCCAGTTAAAATGTAAATGAATTCTCTGAAGAGGAAGAGTAAACAATAGACTAATAGTTAGTCCATGGCCCCATTAGCAAGACGTCCCCTTAGACTCCAAAGGAAAGCATCAGGGCCTCCATACCCTGTCCCCCGGGTGGTCCAGAGGAGCAAGTTCTGGAGAGAAGGGATGTGGAGATCAGCCCTGAGCTGCTGGGGGGGGGGGGGGAGGGGAGGGGAGGCGGCGGAGGGGCCACGGTATAAGGGCAAGGGGAGGACCGGGTGTGGGGGCCCTGCCTTCTGCCCCTTGTGGATGCCTCGGACTGGCTCTAGACTGGGAGCATCTGGGCACACGTCATCGTGCATCCCCATTGCTGTGTGTCATGCTTGGAACGCAGTGTCTGCTGCAGAGTTACGGAATGAATATTTGAAGAAACGATTCCGAAGGGTATGCAGAATAAGGTGAAGAGGCCCAGGAAATGTAATTCATTTACTTACTCTAAAAGTTGTTTTTCTTTTTTAAATCTGTTTTTAAATCGCGCTCTCCCACCCCTGCCCTAGAATGTAAGCTCTGTGCAAGCAAAGGCCTTTGTGCGGATACAGTCCAGCCCTTAACTCGTGCCGAGCACTTCTTCAGCACTCGGGAACGTTTGTTGAATGAATGATAACTTTGGCCTTCTTCCTAATTCTGTGAGGATAAAGCAAGATAATATATGTCCAGAATTGGCACTGGCCGTGATCACACAGAGCTGACCCGTCCCCTGCGACCTTCCCAGCTCCGGGGTAGACCCAGCCTCCTCGCTAAAAGACAGGCCTTTCAAAGGCTGACTCTGCCCAAGATCAACGCAGTCAGGGCGGGTCGCCCTGCAGGAGGCAGATCAGGTGACCGGAGCTGCTTGAGCAGAGAAGCAAGAGACGGTCCACGTGAATAGTCTCCTGGGGGGATGCACTCCTTGGTCCCCCAGCAGAGGAGGGGGGAGCTGGGGTAGCTGCACATCCTGTCACTGTGGGAACAACTTCTCTCCAAGACCAGCGGGAGCGTCGGCCCCTCTAGTGGTCACCCAGTCACTGGCTGGCCAGGCCGCTTCCGGCCAAGCGGGGCAACAAGAGGGAGTGGACTTAGGGCCGCCACGGCTTATGGTGATAAGGCAGGTAGAGTCTCACTCATGTTGGAAAAATTGTCCAACAGCCGAGGTGGGGGCGAATGGAGGTAAGGGGGGGACAAAAGGGAAATACCTAATCTTCCCAGAGTCCCCATGTTCTGTGGAGTCTGTGGTCTGTATCCCTGTCCCAAACATTGTCACCTGACCTGTACTGTATTGTTGAGAGCTGAGACCCAAAAGACATCCAGGTCTTTGCGTCTCAAGATGCCGGTCACTTTCTCAGGCTGCTCTGGACTTCCGTGGTCACCTGCAGATAGGTTCCAGCCTCCTCCCGCGGCCCGCAGCTGCTGGCTGTCCTTCCTCTCACGTCCCTGAGAAACGACTTTCCAAGTTCCCTTACGTGCAGCCCGCCCATTGCTAAGATGTTAAGAATTTGATGAGCATGGAAATACTCATGTCCCTGTGGCAGAACTTCCCCGAGCCTTGGTCTGCCCGGGCCTGCCCCTCCCCACCTCTCCGCCACCGAGATGTGTCACTACCGGTCAGCAGAAGCCAGCGCCCGCCGAGGAGAGAATTACTCGGAAAGACACGGCGGCCCACCTGGAAGCCAGGCCTCCCAAGGGAGACCCCGCCGGGCGGCCTCCGTCTGACCAGGGCGCCTTAGGGCCCAGGGCCACCGCGGTTATCCAAGGAAACGCTGCTTTCTCACAGGGAACCTGGGAGCAGCGGCGGAATGACACTATCGCCGCACCCTGCATGCGGCGTGCGACTCACTCTCCCACGGGCTGTCCAGACGCTTCAGCGCCATCCTTCAATGGCCCGAGTCCTGACGTCTGTCTCTCTACAGGCAGCCTCCGGGGCAACAGCTCAGTCTTCCTCGCCCAGCTTGTGGCATTCCGCGGCCACGAGGCCGGGCCTTCCCCTGAGCCACGCGGCCCGCAGGAGCCGTCGCGCCGCCGGGACCCGCCAGTGACGGGAGGACGAGGGTCCCCTCGCAAGCGCTGTTGCTCTCGGTGCCCCCGCAGCCCCGCACGGAGCGTCCCCACGCCTCCCCGCTGCGGAAGCTGCTGCCGCCTCCCTGCGCGCAGCCTCCCCTCCGGTCACTTAGCCCGGCTTGAGCTGCGTCCCGGCAGCCGGACGCGGGCAGCGGGGACACTCTCCGCGCCGGAGCCACCCGCAGCTCTGAGCCCGGCGGGGTTGGAACTCGCTAAACGAGTGTCGTCACCTCGGCGCTTGCGAACGAATCACCCAACCGGCTCCCACGTGAGCACGAGGTTCTTGTTTGATGGGGCCCGAGGCGCTGCCCTCACTTCGGACGGTGGCGCTGCCCCGTGTCCGGCGTGTCTTGGCTGGACTCCGGCGGGCGCATCTCGGACACATTGGCACGTGGTGGCGCCAGTCGGGCCCCGCCGGGTGGGAGACGCAGGTAAGTCCGCACACACGGATCTATGCGGGAGGAGTCGAGGGCGCAGTGCCGACACCTGCAAGCCACACACACGTGGCACCGAAGAAGCCGCCACCCTTCAGAGCCTGTTGGTACTAAGTCCCCGGTCCGCAAGCAGCGGTGGCCGCGGCCGGCCGCGCGCACAACCGTCCCGGCAGCCTGAGTGCCCGGCCGCAGGCTCTGGTCCTGGGAAGCGACGGTTTTAAATCGAGCATCGATTTCCTTTTCTATGGCTCTTCTCCAGACCCGTGGCCTTTCATCAGATTCACTCCAAGTTGTTTTGATGGAAAAAAAAATGTTAATCCATAAAAATGTTAATCCATTAAAAAAAAAAAAACTGGATCCACAGAGAAAACGTTTCAGTTTTCTTCCAACCTTGACATCCTGTGACCTTACGGGTCACTTTCTCTGGGGCCCATTGCCCCTCCCTTCCTGAAGCTCAGGTCCTACACCAGAGAACATTGTTGTTAATTCCTAGGTAGCTCTAGTTAGGGACGACAGAATCAGCTAACTAGAACATTCTTCTCCTCTCTCCACCCCAAAGCTTCAGTCAAAGCTAATCTTAAACTCCTCATCTCAAGGTTGTTCAGACTTTTTTTTTTTTTTACTTATATATATTCCCTGCATTACTTTTTCTTTTTCTTCAATTAACATATAATGTATTATTTGCCCCAGGGGTACAAGTCTGTGAATCGTCAGGCTTACACACGTCACAGCCCTCACCATAGCACACACCCTCCCCCGTGTCCATCACCAGCCGCCCTGTCCCTCCCCCCGCCCCACTGGCAACCCTCAGTTTGTTTTGTGAAATTAAGAATCTCTTATGGTTTATCTCCCTCCCTGGTTCCATCTTGTTTCATTTTTCCCTCCCTACCCCCCAAAACCCACCACCCTGCCTTTCAAATTCCTCATATCAGAGAGATCATATAATAATTATCTTTCTCTGATTGACTTTTTCACTCAGCATAATACCCTCTAGTTCCATCCACATCATTGCAGATGGCAAGATTTCTGTTTCTTTTAATGGCTGCATAGTATCCCATTGTGTATATATATACTACTTCTTCTGTATCTACTCATCTGTGGATGGACATCTAGGTTCTCTCCATAGTTTGGCTATTGTAGACGTTGCTGCTATAAACATTCGGGTGCACGTGCCCCTTCAGATCACTACATTTGTATCTTTAGGGTAAATACCCAGTAGTGTGATTGCTGGGTCGTAGGGTAGCTCTATTCTCAACTTTTAGAGGAACCTCCATACTGTTTTCCAGAGTGGCTGCACCAGTATGCATTCCCACCAACAGTGGAGGAGGGTTCCCCTTTCTCCACATCCTCGCCAACATCTGTCATTTCCTGAGTGGCTAATTTTAGCCATTCTGACTGGTGTGAGGTGGCATCTCACTGTGATTTTGATTTGTATTTCCCTGATGCTGAGTGATGTGGAGCATTTTTTCATGTGTCTCTTGACCATCTGAACGTCTTCTTTGCAGAAATGTCTGTTATGTCCTCTGCCCATTTCTTGACTGGATAATTTGTCCTTTGGGTGTTGAGATTGATAAGCTCTTTCTAGATTTTGGATACTAGCCCTTTTTCTAATATGACATTTGCAAATATCTTCTCCCATTCTGTCAGTCATCTTTTGGTTTTGTTGACTGTTTCCTTTGCTGTGCAAAAGCTTTGATCTTGGTGAAGTCCCAATAGTTCATTTTTGCTCTTGCTTCTCTTGCCTTTGGTGATGTTTCTAGGAAGAAGTTGCTGTGGCTGAGGTCGAAGAGGTTGCTGCCTCTGTTTGCCTAAAGAATTTTGATGGATTCCTTTCTCATACTGAGGTCATTTATCCATTGTGAGTCTATTTTTGTGTGTGGTGTAAGGAAATGGTCCAGTTTTATTCTTCTGCATGTGGATGTCCAATTCTCCCAGCACCATTTGTTGAAGAGACTGTCTTTTTCCCATTGGACATTCTTTCCTGCTTTGTCGAAGATTAGTTGACCGTAGAGTTGAGGGTCTATTTCTGGGTTCTCTATTTTGTTCCATTGATCTATGTGCCTGTTTTTGTGCCAGTACCATACTGTCTTGATGACAGTTTTGTAATAGAGCTTGAAGTCTGGAATTGCGATGTCACCAACTTTGGTTTTCTCTGTCAACATTCCTCTGGCTGTTCGAGGTCTTTTCTGGTTCCATATAAATTTTAGGATTATTTGTTCCATTTCTTTGAAAAAAATTGATGGGATTTTGATAGGGATTGCATTAAATGTGTAGATTGCTTTCGGTAGCATAGACATTTTCACAATACTTGTTCTTCCAATCCATGAGCATGGAACTTTTTTCCGTTTCTTTGTCTTCCTCGATTTCTTTCATGAGTACTTTATAATTTTCTGAGTACAGATTCTTCGCCTCTTTGGTTACATTTATTCCTAGGTATCTTACGGTTTTGGGTGCAATTGTAAATGGGATGGACTCCTTAATTTCTCTTTCTTCTGTCTTGCTATCGGTGTATAGAAATGCTACTGATTTCTGTGCATTGATTTTATATCCTGACACTTTACTGAATTCCTGTATGAGTTCTAGCAGTTTTGGAGTGGAATATTTTGGGTTTTCCACATATAGTATCATATCATCTGCCAAGAGTGAGAGTTTGACTTCTTCTTTGCCATTTCGATGCCTTTTATTTCTTTTTGTTGTCTGACTGCTGAGGCTAGGACTTCTAGTCCTATGTTGAATAGCAGTGATGATAGTGGACATCCCTGCCGTGTTCCTGACCTTATGGGAAAAGCTCTCAGTTTTTTTTCTGTTGAGAATGATATTCACTATGGGTTTTTCATAGATGGCTCTGATGATACTGAAGGATGTACTCTCCATGCCTACACTGTGAAGAGTTTTGATCAAGAAAGGATGCTGTACTTTGTCAAATGCTTTTTCAGCATCTATTGAGAGTATCATATGGTTCTTGTTCTTTGTTTTATTAATGTATCGTATCACATTGATTGATTTGCAGATGTTGAACCAAACTTGCAGCCCAGGAATAAATCCCACTTGGTCGTGGTGAATCGTCCTTTTAATGTGCTGTTGGATCCTATTGGCTACTATTTTGGTGAGAATTTTTGCATCTGTGTTTATCACAGATATTGGTCTGTAATTCTCCTTTTTGATGGGATCTTTGTTTGGTTTTGGGATCAAGGGAATACTGGCTTCATAAAATGAATTTGGAAGTTTTCCTTCCATCTTTTGTTTTTTTGGAATAGTTTCAGGAGAATATTTATTAAATCTTCTTTAACTGTTTTTGTAGAATTCCCCTGGGAAGCTGTCTAGCCCTGGGCTCTTGTTTGTTGGGAGATTTTTGATGACTGCTTCAAACTCCTTGCTGGTTATGGGTCTGTCAGGTTTTCTATTTCTTCCCGGTTCAGTTTTGGTAGTTTATACGTCTCTAGGAATGCATCCACTTTTTCCAGATTGTCAGATTTGCTAGCGTATAGTTGCTCATAATATGTTCTTATAATTGTTTGTATTTCTTAGGTGTTGGTTGTGATCTCTCCTCTTTCACTCATGATTTTATTTATTTAGGTCCTTTCTCTTTTCTTTTTGATAAGTGTGGCCAGGGATTTATCAATCTTATTAAATCTTTCAAAGAACCAGCTCCTAGTTTTATTTGTCCTACTGTTCTTTTGGTTCCTATTTCATTGATTTCTACTCTGATCTTTATTATTTCTCTTCTCCTGCTGGGTTTAGGCTTTCTTTGCCTTTCTTTCTCCAGCTCCTTTAGGTGTAGGTTAGGTTGTGTATTGAGACCTCTCTTGTTTCTTGAGAAAGGCTTGTATCACTATATACTTTCCTCTCAGGACTACCTTTGCTGTGTCCCAAAGATTTTGAGCAGTTATGTTTTCATTTTCATTTGTTTCCGTGAATTTTTTCAATTATCCTTTAATTTCCTGGTTGACCCATTCATTCTTTAGTAGCATGCTCTTTAGCCTCCATGTATTTGAATTTTTTCCAACTTTCCTCTTGTGATTGAATTCTAGTTTCAAAGTATTGTGATCTGAAAATATACATGGCATGATCCCAATCTTTTGGTAACTGTTGAGACCTGACTTGTGACCCAGGATGTGATCTATTCTGGAGAATGTTCCATGTGCACTAGAGAAGAATATGTATTCTGTTGCTTTGGGATGGAATGTTCTGAATATATCTGTGATGTCCATCTCGTCCAGTGTGTCATTTATGACCTTTATTTTCTTGTTGATCTTTTGCTTGGATGATCTGTCCATTTCAGTGAGGGGGATATTAAAGTCCCCTACTATTACTGTATTATTGTCAATGTGTTTCTTTGATTTTATTATTAATTGGTTTATATAGTTGGCTGCTCCCATATTAGGAGCATAGATATTTAAAATTGTTAGATCTTCTTGTTGGACAGAACCTTTGAGTATGATATAGTGTCCTTCCTCATATCTTATTACAGTCTTTGGCTTAAAATCTAATTTATTTAATATAAGGATTGCCACCCCAACTTTCTTTTGATGTCCATTAGCATGGTAAATTGTTTTCCACCCCCTCACTTTAAATCTAGTCTTTGGGTCTAAAATGAGTTTCTTGTAGACAGCATATTGATGCGTATTGTTTTTTATCCATTCTGATACCCTGTATCTTTTGATTGGGGTATTTAGCCCATTTATATTCAGGGTAACTATTGAAAGATATGAATTTAGTGCCATTGTATTGCCTATAAGGTGACTGTTACTGTATATTGTCTCTGTTCCTTTCTGGTCTGTTACTTTTTGGCTGTTTGCTTAGAGGACCTCTTTCAATATTTTGTATAAGGCTCGTTTGGTGTTTGCAAATTCTTTTTTTTTTTTTTTTTTTTTGGTGCTGGAAAATTTTTATCTCTCCTTCTATTTTCAATGACAGCCTAGCTGGATATAGTATTCTTGGCTGCATATGTTTCTTATTTAGTGCTCTGACTATATCATGTCAGTCCTTTCTGGCCTGCCAGATCTCTGTAGCTTGGTCTGTTGCCAGTCTAATATTTCTACCCTTTTATGTTACAAATGTCTTTTCCTGGGATGCTTTCAGGATTTTCTGTCTCTGAGACTTGTAAGTTTTACTGTTAGGTGACAGGGTGTTGACCTATTTTTATTGATTTTGAGGGGAGTTCTCTGTGCCTCCTATTTTGATGCTTGTTCCCTTTGCCAAGTTAGGGAAATTCTCTGCTATATTCTGCCCCAGTATACCTTCTGCCCCTGCTCTCTTTCATCTTCTTCTGCAATCACAATTATTCTAATATTTTTCTGTCTTATGGTATCACTTAACTCTCGAATTATCCTCTCGTGGTCCAGTAGTTTACCTCTCTTTCGCTCAGCTTCTTTATTCTCTGTCATTTGGTCTTCTATATCACTAATTCTCTCTTCTGTCTCATTTATCCTAGCAGTAAGAGCCTCCATTATTTATTACACCTCATTAATAGCTTTTTTTTATTTCAGCTTGGTTAGATTTTAGTTTTTTCTATTTATCCAGGAAGGGGTTTTATTTCTCCAGAAAGGGATTCTCTAATATCTTCCATGCTTTGTTTGAGCCCAGCTAGCATCTTGATAGTCATCATTCTGAACTCTAGTTCTGACATATTACCAATGTCCGTATTGATTAGGACCTTAGCCATTGATACTGCCTCTTGTTCTTTTTTTTGTGGTGAGTTTTTCTGCCTTGTCATTTTATCCAGGTAAGAACAGAGGAATGAGAGAACAAAATATTAAAATGTAGCAATGGCCCTAGAAAACTATACACTAACCAAATCAGAAGAGACGTGAAACCAGGGGCAGAAGATAGGGGAAAAAAAGAAATAATAATAATATATATATATATAAGACTGGTGAATAGAACAGAGCCATGCACTTGATTTGGGGTTCATTTTCGTATTAGAAGAAACTACTTCCCAAAATTTTAAAGAAAGAAAAACTTATGTAATACAAAAATAAGGGTAAACACAATGAAGGGATGGACTATGACTGTAAAGGTGAAAATTTAAAAAGATTCTAAAAAATGAATTTGTAAGATAATGTGATCATGCTGCAAATTAGAACAAAGCCATGTGCTAGATTTAGGCTATATTTTGACCTATTAGAAGAAATTATATCCCAAAATTTTAAAGAAAAAAAAATCTATATGTATACAGTTAAGTATGATGAAAGGATAGGATATGACTACAACAATGAAAATCTAAAAAGATTTTCTTAAAATGGTATTGATAAGATAAAAAAATTTAAAAATGTTAAAATAGGAAAGAGGAAAAGTTTAAAAAGTAAAAAAGAAAAAAACAAAATTAAAAAAATTTAACTTTGAAAGACTAAAGAATCACAGGAGAAAAGCCATGAATTCTATGTGCTACATTTGCCTTGCTCTGGAGTTCCTCAGTTCTTGATCCGTGAGCTTGGTCTTGGCTGGACGTTCTTGCTGATCTTGTGCGGGAGGGGCCTGTTGCCGTGATTCTCAAGTGTCTTTGCGGGAGGCGGAACCGCACCGTCCTTGCCAGGGGCGGGGCTAAGCAATCCGCTTGGGTTCGCGCTGGGAGCTTTTGTTCCCTGAGCGCCTTCCATACCGCTTTGGAGGACGGGATTGAAGATGGCGGCACCCAGTCTCCGGCCGCTCCTCAGTCGCCCTCGGAGAGAAGCCGTCGGTCCCTCCGTCTCCCGGGTGTCCGCTGCACTCCGATCCCCCGAGCGTGTCTGTCTCTGGCGTGGCCCATGTGGCGTCTCCAAACCCAGCGGATTCCTGCCGTGTGCTCCCTCACTGCTCCTTAGAGGATGGGGTGGGGGGGGTCTCCCCAGATCTGCCGCTTGTGGGATCCCCCCGTGAATCACGGTTTAAGGTAACCCCGAGCTGAGAACTGACTCCTCGGCTCCGTCTCTGCCGCCGGCTGCCCCGCTCCGATACCCGGGGGCTCTGCCGCACTCAGACACCCCCGATCCTTCTGTGACCCCGCGGGACCTGAGACCACACTGTTCCCCGAGGGCTCCACCCCCGCTTGCCAGGAGTCGGCCCCTCCCCCCGCGGTCTGTCTCCCCGTGATTTCGGATTCACCTCTCCGCTCGTCCTCTCTTTCAGAAAGTGGTCGATTTTCTGTTTCTAGAATTGCTGCTCTTCTCTTCCATCTCCTGTTGGGCTTGTAGGTGTTCACAATGGTTGGATAACGATCCAGCTGAACTCCCGCGACCTGATGATATCTCGGTCTCCTGCTCCTCCGCCATCTTGCTCCTTCCCTGGTTCAGATTTTTAATACAAGATGGGTGGTGTTTGCACAACCAGCCCCCCATGATAGCACGCCAGGGCAGGGATGACATCATAGGCACCCCCACTGCTGTCCCCACCACCTCCTGCCCCTGGTCAGGGGCTGCTCAGCACTGTGCCCAGAAGTTGGTGAGATGAGTGGCTTCTATGCTGGTTCCTCTGGAAGCTGTTATTACAGAGATAAAGACACCCACGCTGCATTTCAGCTGGTCTGCTTGCCTTTATAGGAATCTAGAGACCATCATTCATTCCTCCATTCATTAATTTACCTAATCAGCCAGTCAGTGTGAATGGATATTAAGTAAGTTCAACTTACAGATGTTGATTTGATGCGCTCCCTGTAATGATGATGATGATCCTTGTATTTATTGAGCTCCTAGCATGTGCTCACATGTTATCTCATTTACTTCTCACACACAGAAAAGGTGACCCTTTCACACAGATGAGGGAAGTGAGGCAAGGAAGTTGTTCCAAACAACTCTGTCCAAACATGTCTGTCTGCCTCCCCACCGCAAAGCTTCTGCACAGTACTGGGCTCTCTCAGTCCAGAGGAGAAAGTAAGACCCACATGGGTAAAGTATCAGGTAGTAGGCATCCTGAAGAAAACAAAGAAGAAAGGGGCTATGTTAGCTGGGGTAGAGATGGTGGAGGTGGAGTTGTCCCCATCAGTGTTTAGGACGAAGGTGACCATGATGTAATGTGGCTAATGAAAGCCTGTAGGAATGGAAACAAACGTGTTTGCTGAACAGCCCCGGGCATGGATAGAGAGCTAGAAACTCGGTTCCAAGAGAGCAATTTGGAAAATATTTAGAGGTTTTCCTCCTTGTAATTTAAGTCAGAGGTATCTCTAGAACTGCGTTTACCTGTATGGTAATATGTATTTGGACCATTTGAAATATAAATCTGCAAAGTACTGCAAGGAGACAGACATGAGCACGGAAGGTCCTTTCTCATCCCCCACAGGGTCTAGGGTCTCTCCACAGAGGAGACCTACGGGGATCTGGTCATTCAGTCCCACGGGCTCAGTTCCCCAGCAATCTGGGGGGTAAGCCAGGTGGCTGCTCCTTTGCGGGTGCTTTTCTTCATGCATAACTGCATTGGGGTCTTAATTTTCTCCTTTTTGCAGAAATAATTCAAATAGGTTCTCATGCAATTCCTATTGGGGGTGCCAGGATTAGCAAATTAGTCTAACCTGAAATAGGCTAATTCCTGCGAGCTTCCCCGGAAAAGCAGTATGCAAGAGGATGGAGCAAGAGTATGTATGAGTATGCATGAACAGATTCTGTTTATTTAAAAACTTCTCACTGACTTGCCTGTCCGAGAGGGACATACTCCTTGTAGCCGGAAGTAGAATGTGGGGCAGCCTCAACACCTCCACTCTATAAATGCTGAATTTCTCGTCCATGCCTCTGTGAGACCACTAAGGTTATGTGCTGCCAGGTGCCACTGACCCCTTAAGGAGCCCGCCAGATTGGTCATCATCATGAAACAAGATGCCTTCCTGGATCCTGGGGTTTTTTGTTTTGGTTTGTTTTTTTGGTGTTTTTTTGTTTGTTTTGTTTTTGGTCGGGGTCGGAATCCTGTTTTGTGTGTGTGTGTGTGTGTTTTATCAGATGCTACATATTTGGTGCTAACGAGTAACAGGACATTAGTATAGGATACTTAAAATAAGATGGTGTTTGGGACGTGGAGAAAATAGGGGCAAAACAGAATTAGAGGTTGGGCTGACCAGAAGAAGCTTCTCGAAAATGTTGTTTGATGTGGGTTGCTCACCCAAGAATGGGTCAGAAAAAAGCCTCAGTTTATACTCGTTTAGAGAAAAGCTGCAGCTTCCTCGGGCACCCCCATTCTGGTTTGTTAACGTGGAAATGATGGGTGTCCTTGGCGGCTGTGGGGTGTGCCTCTCTGGTGTCCCATGAAGCGGGATAAGGTTGAGGATGTGATTCTCGCTCACTATGATCCAGTTGTCCTCTCTGCCAGCAGATCAGCCCTGTGCTGTGAAGTTTGACTTTAGGTCTAACCGCTCCGTAATCAATAGTAGAAGTGGATTTTGATAGAGTTTTACACTGAGTCACTGTCTTCTGAGGAACAGATTTAAAACCCTTTCTTTCGACTATTAAAACTGGTCCTCAAACCTCTGGCAACACATAAACTCGCCTCTTTAGCCAACGAAGTTGTATCCACTCCAGTCTTTAAAATGGGTGCAAGAGCGTATCTCTGGGCTGCCTCTGTCCGGTTCTCCCAGTGCAGGAGCTGGGCCCTGTCCCCGGGGAGCTCCGATTCTGGTGGCGGACCGCTCAGCAGCCATGTTTTGATTCTAGTCGTATCTGTTGATAATCTCAGTGCTTTGAGAACCTTAGATGAGAACATCTTCTATCTTATAAATCGCCTCTGTTTGACCAGCTTGTCTTCGGCTCCTAAGATCTATTTAATTTCCTTCCATCTCATTCAGCCCCATCTAAGAAGCTGTCCAAGTGCTTCTGTATTGTCAAGTTCCCACTGAGCTCTTCTCATACACTTGTCAGGTCTCATCTTTTCTGCAGATGGCAGGAAAAGTATTATGGGGTGGGACACCCCCCCACACACACACAAGTTCTTCGTAAAGGGGTATGAGTCCCAGCAGAAGAGCTTCAATTATGTACCCATTTCAGTGTGTTGAGTAAAGGTGCCTTACTGACGGTCCTTCCCTTCATCTTACCAAGCTGAGGGCTTGTGCGATTGTTGTCGTTGGTCTAGGACTGTATGGCAGTGTTCAGTAGGAAGTGTGCTCTGCGAAAGCGCTACCTGGTGTGACCTAGGACTCACAGGGAAGCTGGAACCCCGCACAACTCTGCCCCCCAGCCCCCGCCTTCAGGAAGCCTGATGCCACCACTCATGAAACCCTGATTCTGCTTCCTTGTAGCCTCGTTAAGCTTCCTGACAAGTCCCTATGTCCCTATCTCAGTGTCTAGCTCTGACAGTTTAAATTCCGTTTTTTCTCGGAGGAGCGAATAAACTTCGTTTATTAAGACATTTGGTGTGTGCCTGATGTCATCGAGAACTGAACAGAGACACACCCATCTGGTTCTAAAACTCAGGGTCCTGGATCATATGGAAACTGTCGTTCCCTCTGTGGATGGTCTTGGGGAGGTTTGCTTTCTACTATGATTGGGGCCATTTCTCTCTCTGTTGTTGCTTTCATAAAGCAGGCAGAATTTCTATCAATGTCCAAATTCCTTCCCTGGCCCCCTTCATCCGGGGTTCTGTAAGATGGTATAAACTTATCTCACGGTCTTGTGGCAAAACCAACACCACCACCACCAAAAATCATGTAAAACATCTGGGAGCCAGATGGAAATGTACCAATTACCATGTACCAGGCCCTCTCCAGGGCACTCTAGAAATCTACTGGACAGCAGTACCCCCAGAGAGGGCTCCAGACAAACTGTTAGGGGGTGCTGTACCCGATCACTACCAAAAATGGGCCAATAGAGAATGCCAGTAAAAGTATTGAATAAATTCCTCCCCTTTAAAGCTTAAATGCAAGCCTCTCTTTTCCACTTTATTCCAAGTTTGTTGAACTAACCAAGTAATCTGACATCAAATCAGCAAACACTTAAAAAATAAGTATCTAGACTGATTATTCCCAAATAATTTCGGCAGCTGGGTCGAGCATAGTGCAGTACTGCCGTATGCCGTTTCTGCCTTAGAACATATAAAAATATCTGGCAATTAGCCGTTTTTACATATTGAGTCCCAAGAGTACTTCAAAGTTTTGGAAAATATTTTGTATTCTCTGAAGTAAGGAAAACACCTCCTACTCCATTTGTTTTAATCCTAATCTGCATGATTCACGTTTACAACCAATGCCTCTTTTGGATACACTTCAGTCTCGCACGTGTGAGAATCCTCAGGGATCACAAGTCAATGGGATCCAGGTGAGGCCCTATTAAGTCCATTTGAGTCATTTAATACTTTTACTAGAAAGAGGAAGTCCTGTTCTGGGTCTCTTTAGAAGCACAAAATAGATTTCTGTATTAGCAGAGCCTTATTTCCCTTCATGAACGCAGTCGGTGGAGACACGTGGAACCCGCTCTGGGTTGGGCTTGGCACCCTCACGAAGCATAACTCTGTCGCGAGAAAAGTCCCAGACCAAGGACAGCTGTGTAAGGTGAAGGAACAACCGTAAGCCTGGAGAAGGGGCTTCCAGGGCCCTAGCTAACTGCACGCTGCCGTGAGCTGACCGTGGTCTTGCTGCAGCCCAACGCTGAGACCCTCCCAAGAGACCGCCCACATTATAAATCAGTCTTTTTAAGATTTCGTGATAATCCTTGCAATGTAGAGTGGAGTGGGACATCTTTCTGTCATCCACATGTGCGACAACAACGACGATGACCTCGCGAACCCAAATCAGCAGAAATTAAGGACACTCGGTAACTGCCTGTGGCAGACCTGTGTCACAGTGAAAGGGCTATTTTGATCCCAAAGATCCCCTTATGAGAATCAGGAGATTCTAGATTTATTCCAGAAAGACCACAGCAGACCTACTCATAGGCCTGGGATTGACTTAATCTTGGAGGGGAAAGAAGGGACAGGAGAAGGGGGAAGAAGAAACAAAATTGCTGCTAGGATCCAGCTTCCACCATTCACACAGCAGGCATCTCTGTACGCGTCCCAGTGAGTGAGTAAGGTCCTTCCGTTCTTCTGTCAACCAGCAAACTAAGATTAAGGGACTCTCCCAAGGGTATTTATTTATTCAGCAAATACTACATAGCAGGAACTATTTCAGGTGCCACAAAACAACGGTGAACAAGGAAAAGGCAGATTTCGTGGGGATTAAATATTACTTTAATAGTTTCATACACTTTAATCATGACTTGCAGTAAAAAAATACGTATTAATGGGGCGCCTGGGTGGCTCAGTGGGTTAAAGCCTCTGCCTTTGGCTCAGGTCATGATCTCAGGGTCCTGGGATCGAGCCCCGCATCGGGCTCTCTGCTCAGTGGGGAGCCTGCTTCCCCCTCTCTCTCTGCCTGTCTCTCTGCCTACTTGTGATCTCTGTCTGTCAAATGAATAAAATCTTTAAAACAATTTTAAAAAAATACGTATTAAATGATCACACCATACATTATAAATACATGTATATGGTACATTTGAAACGAAGTTTTTACACACGTACACAAGAACTTATCTGATATTTTTTTCTTTTTCAAAGCTCATTTGGTAATAACCAGTGAAACTGATTTCATGATCCACTAACAATCACAATCCACAGTTTGGAAACATGATCCAGCAGACTTGAATGGCACGGACTAATATTGGTATTAATTAATATTTCCTCAAGGCCTGGGACTCCATCTTTTTCAGTGTGTAGTTTAACGACGAGAAGAAAGAAGAAAGGAGAAGCTGGAGGAAACCACCCACCTGTCCGCAGCCTGAGGCGCTTTGGTGGAGACCATCTAACTCCCGCTCGGGCTTCCGTGAAGTTCAAATGCTGTCTCTTCTTTCTAATAATAGTGTGTTTTATCTTTTTCCTCTAAACGTTTTTATTCTTCCCGCATAGGCTGACCACAGAATACCCAGGCCACTACGGGGAGGAAATGGACATGATTTCCTACAATTACGACTATTATATGCGAGGAGCAACCACCACGTTCTCGGCAGTGGACAGGTGAGCGTTCCCAGGGCAAAGACCATGTCAGCAGGAGTTTCCGGGATTTCCCCTACTTTATTTCTGTGTGGCCTAGAATAACCTGAGAGTTGCCTGGGGGATGGAAGGCCATGGGCGGGAGCTATTCTCATAAACTCACTTCATGGAGAAGCTCAGCCGTGGAGATGCGGAGGGGCTCCAGGCCACTCGGAGCAGGAAAGCCTCAGCTTGGTCTCCCGTGGCGTTCTGAGCTCTGCCCGTCACTCAATTTCAAAGAGCACTTTTCTGACCCAGTGTCAGGAGGAGAGGGCAAGAATGGCCGAAGGAGGATCCACTGTCAAATTGGACCCCCGTGGCTGCCGATGATCCCCACCTTGGGTTGCAGGGAGGGAGAGAAGAGAGGGGGAAGGGACTCCCCCATACTCAGAAAGGAAAGGAGAGGATTTACATAACCTGAAGGCAAGGCAAAATTCCTCCATCTCCTTTCCTAATAAGCTCCCCAATCCTATCCCAACCACTCAAGCACAAAACAATAAGAAGAACATGAGACGTCTTCTCCCAGCTAGTGTAGACGGTGCCAGTAAAGTCAGGTGCTTCCCGTCAGGCGAGCACATGAACAGGGCACGGGGATCCCTGAGAAGCCACCATAACCTTTTGCAAACGGCAAAACTTACCTTCACGCATTAAATAATGGACTTTGATGAATGTGAGCGTGACTCACCTCTCAGGGATATTTATGTTTTTCAATGAAATGACATCACACTAACCAAAGTTATCATGGCCCAGAATTTAAACAACCAAAACAATAGGGAAAAAAAAAAACATTAAATAGCTCTGAAAAGGCGCCAACATGGTGCAGGCTCCACAAAAAAAGACCTTTATGTTTACCCCCAAGGGGCTCCTCATTTCTCACATTTTAGTCCCTTTTATTTTACATCCATTTCTAAGTAGCTTAGCTGTTTTCTAGAAGCAGAACACTAAAAACTGAACAGGGAAGATCATATGTAAAATGGAACTCTTCAGCAGTGAGGAGAGCTAAATGACCAAGTACTCACACAAAATATATTTAAGAAAAGGAAAGACTTAAGAACTCGGAACTGTGGGAGCCTGGTGACAATTGGCAGGTGTGTCGCCCCCAAGGGCAGGCTGGATGACAGTGCAGTGGGGCATCCAGTACTCTTAACGATGTCTCCAAGTCAGTAAGAAAATTAGTTCTGCATTGCCTGGGTAAGAAAGCAAGAAGGAACATAATAAAGGAAATTTTATCCAAAATTATGACTATATATATATACACACATATATATGTAATAAAATTAGGACTATATACAATCATAATTTTGGTTTATTATATATATATACACATATATATATGCAGTCAAAATATCTAATTCCTATTAGCTTGAAATTTTTCAGTTATGTGGATTAACCCAGAACCTTGGAAAACTGAGATGCCATGTCATGTATTTGTTTAAAATGAACAGACCCGTGCAGTTTTACTGCTGTCATGAACAATTGGTGGCTTAAAGATCTGTAGTACGTGTCCCTTCAGCTCTGCTGGAAGATGCTAAGGCCACCACCTTGGAGAAATGGCATCAGCATAGGACCTACCGGGAGGGACTTTTGTGAATCCTGGTGGGTTCCTCCTGGAACCCAGACGCTCAACCTGGGCGCTACTGACATCGGGGGCCAGATAAGTTCTCTGTTGCAGGAGCCTATCCTGTCATTCCAGGTGTTTAGTGGCAGGCTTGGCCCCAGTTGCTGGACGGCAGTAGCAACCTCCCCCCCCCCCCATAGTTGTGACGATGAAAACTGCCCTGGGGGGCCAAAGCGCCCCTGCGTGAGCCACTGCCCTGGAACGAAATCAAAGACTGAGTGTGACCGAGTCCCTCAGTTCTCTTAGGACCACGTCTAACCCTTGCTGGGCAGCGGTCAGTCTCATAGGCTGGTGTGAGCGCCCGGCTTAAGAGCCTCTTCCCCTGCCTGCTGGTGCGCACACGGGGAAGACTCGCCCACAGGGACGAGAGTCATTATAAACGCGCGCCACCGGGTCGCTCCTCCGTCTGGAAGAGCCACGCCCCCTGCTGACAACCGCAGGCGTGAATACCAGCACGTAGCGGGGCACAAGGCTCTGGGGACCTGTGGGGACCTGTGCCCCGAGACCCTCTTCCTAGTGCTCGCACACAAATGCCTCGGGGCAGCCGCCGCGCGTGCTGGTGCTGCCAGCGGGACCTCCCGGAGCTGAGCGCGGCCAGGCCCGCGGTCGGGATCAGAGGCTGGACGGAGGCCTTCTCCGCACTGGTCGTCACTGAGGATGAGCCAGCCTGGGAAGCTGCCTTGCAGGTTGAAAGGGAGAAGGACAGTTGGAAGAGCAGATGCCCCAGCTCGTTTTGGAGGGACGTGCATGGTCACGTATGGGGGCTCTTCAGTTTCGCCCTTTGCCGGGACTCTGCAAAGGATGTGACTGCCCTGTCCTCTGGCGGGTTATGGGCAGGTCGTCGCGGGGCTGTTGCGGGGTAAGACAGAGAGCAAGCTTTCAGTCCACGCGCTTGGACCTGAAGTTTTCGCCCCAGGGTCTGAGGGAAAGTGACACGTTTCTCTGGGTCTGCCTCCGCCCAAATGGTGACTCGTGGTGAGGGTCCCACGAGCGCCCTGGCCCCGGCGCAGCGCTGGGGGTGCCGAGCTCCCTCGGGGCGCCGTGCAGAGCAGGCGGCAGGAGATTCCCGCTCAGTAGGTGCGGGAAGAGCACAGGCGGCCCCTCAGCCCAGAACGTTCGCTGAGGTACGGCCGCGCCACGTTTCCCGAAGCTGAGCGGTCCCCGAGCTCTCCCTCCCAGCCCGACCTCCGGGCACAGGCCCGATCCGCGTGAGCCGTGGGCACTTTCCTTCACGCCCTCTGGGCTTTCCGAGTTGTCTCCCTCCACTCCATGTCCCCACAGCCGTGTCCCCTGGGCGGCTGCACACGTGCGGTGCTAAAGGAGCGAACGGGCGGCCTCGCTAAGCGGCCCGGGCCGGGGCGGAGGCCACGTTGTGGGTGCTTGTAGTCCGAGCTGTTGCCCTGCGCGCCCTCGAGGTGCCATGGCCTGGGCGGTGCAGCGGACCCCGGCGGACGGGTCACCTCGAGCCCTGGGCCGGAAGGTGTTGAGGACCACGCACCTCCCCGATCGCCTGGTGGCTTCGAGAGGCTTCCCGGAGAGCAGAGTGAGGTCAGGCGCCCCCCAGTGCCCAAACCCTCCGCAGGTCAGTCCCCGCTTTTCGGTCGCAGGGACCCTTCTCACCGGCCTCGGCTTTCTGCCTCTGTCCCCACAGGGACCGCCAGTGGAAGTTCATAATGTGCCGCATGACGGACTACGACTGCGAGTTCGCGAGCGTGTAGGTCGGCCGCCTGCCCAGCGCGGGGAGGCAGGAGCCAGGAGAGCCCGCGGCCGCCGCGTCGCCGTCCGCTGGACCTCGGGTGCGTCTTCCCGCCTCTGTCCCTACCCTGGCCCGGGGGCGGCCGCCGCGCCAGCTTCCCGGGCCTTTCCAACGAGCATCAATAAAACCCCCAATAAAACTTCCAATAAAACCCGCAGTTAGCGCGCTCTCCCTTCGGCGTGTCCGTAGGACGCTGTGTGTGACCGACGACGGCTTTCCTGCGCGCCTAGACGAGCGCTGCTCTCGGCCGAAAAGAGCCGGTTCCGGGAGCCCCTGCCGGGGCCTCGCCGCTGCTCCTGCCACCACATGAGCCGCAGGCAGGCCTGGGGCGGAGCAGCATCGGAGGAGGTTCAGGGTAGTGCAGTGAAGGGCAGAAACTGAAGGCGGTGGCAGTGGACGATCTTTGCCGGCCAGTGTGCTTGAAGGGAACCCGGAGTCCTCACCAGGCCTCGAGGGGACATGAGCCCGCTGCCCCCCCACATCAGCCATGCTCGTCTGGACGTCCCAAGTGCAGGTTTCTGAGCTCCGGGAGGGTGCAGACAGCGGGGTCGATACAGGGGTATGAGGGTCCGGGCAGAGCCGTACGCCTTAGCACTGGAAGAACTCCCTGAGCTGAAGGAAGGTCGCGGGCACCAGGAATGACAAAGATGCAGAAGCCACAGAAACCCATGCACACGCGGCTCAAGGCAGACGGGAGCAAGCGAGAGAGAATGGGACTCGGGTTAGGAACCTGGGGGCGAAGAAAGAGTAGCTAGGCTGCTCTGGGAATAGAAAAGGGGCGCTGGGTCACGGGCACCTGGAGAGGCGTCCAGGGCTCCTGGAGAGACTCGTGGTTCCTGGAGTCCGGAGGGTTATGGGCAAACTCGCCTGCGTTGGTCCCCACTTTCCAGTTGGGAACGGCTGCCCTGGGACTCCACTTCCCTTCTCTGCACCCACCAGGGTGTGTTTGCGGAAGTAACACTATCCTTCCTCCTCTGACGTCTGTCCCCAGCCCTTTGTCCTCTCCTCATCACAGAAGGGACGAGATTGTTAACCTTCGCTACGCGGCCCCGGCTGAGGGCCGGTGTTGGCTCCCCCTCCCCTTTCCCGGCAGCCACCTGGAAGATGTGGTCAGCGCTGTGACTGTGCCAAGCCCGTGCCTTACAGCGCGAGGACAGAGTGTGGTCAGCAAGCCTAACGACAGAACCGAAGTGCCAGCGAAGGACCGGACGAAAGGCAGAACCACAGCGTTCGGCGTTGAAGCGAACCCGATTTGCCCTCAGCGGCTTCCGCCCTGCCCCCGCCCGTGCGGCGCTGCATTTTTTAAAGATTATTATTATGTCCAGCAGCCAGCATATGTGCGCTTCTAGCTTTAGACGTGGTGTCCACATGCGTTCTGACACGGGGAGCCCCTGTTCCCTCTATCCCCACGGTTTCCCTTTGGTTTTCAAATCTGGGCTGCCCTTCCCTCCTCCTCTCCCCCAGCAGACCCAGGACAGCAGGTGGCTCGGCAAAACCACGGGGTCGCCCCCCTCGTCGTGCAGGTGGCCGAGATGGCGAACGCTGGGCAGTGCAGGTGCGTCTCCCACGGGGACATCCTGGGCCCGTGAAGGGGAAGGCAGAGCTCCGAGGTCCTTCTTTCCTCCTCTTTGCCCTGTAAGGCCATTTCTCACATTATAGCTTTGCTTTACTGGCTCCATTTCAGCGTTTGCCGCCTCCCTGGCAATTCTGATTCACAGCAGGCTTTGCTCACTGTTCACAAAGGCAGCCGTGAACATTTCAGCGTTCACCGCGCTGGTGCAGGATGGCAGCCAGGAAGCGGCCTTAGCTGGGCCTGTGGAGCACAGCTGGGAGGCAGCCATGAGGAGAACAAAGGGCTGGCGAGAGAGGCCACAAGGGGAGGGGTGCGGGCTGGAGGGCTGCGGCGGGGAGGGCAGTCCCGGGGCCTGCAAGAGCGCACAGCCCAAAACACGCCCGATAAAGCCATCCGGTAAGTGCCTGCGCCAAGGACAGTGGATAGGTTTTTACTAAAAAAAAGCTACTCTTCGCACAGAGGCCAAGGACAACGACAGTAAAGAGGTTAGCGCCTTGGTTCAGAGCTGAGCGACTTCCACTTTATACCATGCGTCATCCAGAAAGACCCACACGGCGGCCGGGCTAAGCCCGCGCTCTCACTGCTCCGGTCTGTCTATCTGCGTGGCCTTGGACACGCCGCCCCCCGTCCTGTGAGGACATCCATTCCGGCAACCTTTGCGGTTTCTTGCAACTCTAGAATCCTGTGAACTCTGGCCCCAAACTGTTTAGAAGGAGCCTTGCTAAGGCATTTTCTTCCGGATTGGAAGCCCGAGATGAGAGTTGAAAAGTGGAGTCTGACCTCTGACCCTGACGGGGGTGGCCTCGTCTGATTAGACAAATCCCCAGGCCGCTGTTTCCTCCTCTGCCCGGTACGGACGGGAACCCCTCTCCCGACAGCTTCCCAAGCTGGTGGCCACACAAGTGGGAAGAAGAGAGACGGGATTCCCCCCTCCCAGGGACTAGGGTCTTGGAAGGGAGAGTTGAGAAAATGGACAATGAAGACGCGGGTGTGGGAAAGTTCCCTGAGGAAGCCAGCCCTCCGCCTGGCCCCGAGGGACAAGGAGAACTGCCTGGGTAAGTGGAAGAGCATGTGGGGCTTTGCGCGGACCGTCCAGGCACAAATTCCTGCTCCATGACTTCCAGCTTCATGACCTTGGTCTGGGCACCTGCCTTTCCCAGTCGACTTTCAAAGATTTTATTTTCATTTATTTGTCAGAGAGAGAGGGAGAAAGAGCGAGCAAGCACAGGCAGGCAAAGAGGCAGGCAGAGGAAGGGGGAGAAGCAGGCTCCCTGCCGAGCAAGGAGCCCGATGTGGGACTCGATCCCAGGACGCCGGGATCATGACCCGAGCCGAAGGCAGCCGCCTAACCAACCGAGCCACCCAGGCGCCCCAGAACAATGTATTCTTACAGAAGCATTAGTGAACGCAAAACCCCAAACGGTAAACCTAGACATCCCCTTCTTCCATGGTTTTCCCTACTTGCATGCGAACTCTTGCTATGCAGGGCTCTTCCTCTCTCCAGCTGGTCACCGTCTAGCCCCGGCCTGCTCGGCTCTCCTCACCCTGCCAACCTTTCTCCCCGTCAGCAAGGGAAAATGTTGCTTCGTGCAGCCCACACCCAGACAGCCGGCCGACACAGGCAAGGTCACACAAAGTCAACGCATCCACTCTCCCTCCAGAGCCTCAAGTCAGCTTCAGTGAACCGCCTCTGCTGAGTTCTGTTGGTTGAAACGCTGTGCTGAGAAGTGAGGGCTGAACCCGCTGCCGCTGCGGGACCCACGGTCAGTGAGGAAGGGAAACCTCCAGCAACGCTGCCTAAGCCCAAGTGGGTGTGGGCCTTGGCTGGGTTCTTTTATCAGTTCACTCCTTTTTGTAAAGCAAGGATGAGGAACACGCCGACTTCCAGAGTCATCTTTAATGACTGATAATGATGCAGTCACACGGAGCTCAGATCTCATGGAACTTACGTCTGCATAGAATGGAGATTCTGCCCAAGGAGTGGCAGAGCTGTCCAATCTCGTCTAGGGAGACTATGTCCTTCGTCTCCTTAAAACTAAAAACCAGTCAAAACTCCTCATGGGCTTCAACCCCATGCATCAGAGCCTGCTGTGCCTTGTACACCCTGGAAATCTACCGTGGTGTGACCCTTCCTCCCCCCGATGCGGCCACAGGAGCTGCTCTCAGTGTGAGCGACTGTGCGTCTGCGTCAGTGAAAATCACAGGCCAGAAATACGCCAAAATGCAGATTATTACGTTTCTGCACTGTGGCCTCCCCCTCTATTTCTTTGTTCTCTCCTTTTCTGCTCTTCTCAACTTTAAAAACAGTTGCCACTGACTATGTTCATAACCAAAAAAGAGAAGTAATTTTAATCTTATCAAGCAAAAACCGTCACCACAGCCCTAGGACCTGGATCGGCCCAAAGGTGAGCACATGGCGGCTTCATGGAAAGAGATCACGAAACCGAACGCTTTCATCTCACCAGCCGCCTGGTGGCTTATAGTTTACTATGCAGAAGGACCCACTCTTCCCAAAGCTGCTCACGACCCCAGGGACAACGGAACAGATGCTCGGTCTGTCAGGTGGCCAGTGGGAAACTGTCATTGAAAAGTCCGCCACTCACCAGAGTCCTCGGCGTCCTTCAGGGCCAAGCAGACGCTCGGCTTCCCCAGAAAACGTCCTACGCCTTCGGAGACCTGCCTGGGGTCCCTTCCTTGCTCCCTCAGTACCGTCCTCCTTCTCTCTCCTGTCTCTCCTGTTCTCCGGCAGGTTTCTAAGGCCTCCTGGGGCTCTCACATACAGCGCACATCCAAGACATGCAGTTTAAAACGAATGTGCGTTTCTGGCTGTCCGCGTTTACCAGCAAGACCTCCCTGAGGGCTGACGCCACCTCCCACTGTCTTCTTCCAGCATCATTAGGTGACCGGTAATCTTCCCCTTTAAAGCGCTGCTCACTCATGATGAGTTGGAAAACCGGAATCTGTCACAGTTGTCACCGACACGCTCAGAAAGGGTATGTCACCATCTAGGGCCCCGCATGTCAATTTTGTTGTTGTGCTGACCCCCGCGCCCCGCGGCGACCGGCATGTGCGCTCGCACCGCGCGGGGACCAGGCACATCGGCTCGGGTCAGTTAAACAGGAGCGGCCCTGTATGAGCTCAGACGCTGTTCTCAGCTCCGAGGATGGCACGTGAGCCCAGGGGAGGCAGAGTAGCCACTTCTGTTCGACGTCCCTCCTGCACAACGGGCATCTAATGAAGAAACAGACAGACAAGCACCGACGGACTACGACCGCTCCAATGTGGACCACGTGACCCTCGCTGCCGCCTGTTACTCCCACTAAGCGTTTACTTGCGGATCCCAGCCGAGCAGTAAAACTGGTTTCTCGGAGTCGCAGGGTTTCCTGTTTCTGTGGTCGCCCGGCAGCCGGTGCCAGCCCACGCCGGTGCCCGGCATCTTCCCCATCTGGGCCGGTGGGTTTCCGCGCGCCGGGCGTCTGCGGGGCCTCTCTTGTTGGCACACTCGGGGCGAGCTCATCGGCCCTACCCCCGGAGAGACGTTCTTGGAAACCAACTCACTCTGAGCCCCATCTGCCTGTCCCCTGCAGAGACCGCACAGTGCGTGCGGCCTTGCTCTGCCGCCGGCCTCCAGGGGAAGGGAACCGCCCATGTCTCGTGGCCACAACAGCCCAGCGCCTCCGGAGAAGCACTTACTCGGCGCCGGGAACTCAGCGCCAAGGAAGGCTCTTAGCTCCGTTCTTCGCGCAGCTCAGCCACAGGAGGCGGGCCGGTCTCCGCGGAGGGCTGTGGGGAAAAGAAAAGGAAGGGAGGGACGGGGTGGACGAGTAGCTTATTGGTGCAGAGGCACAGGACTCTGCTCTTCCCGGAGCGGGGCCACTCCTTGTCCTCAAGTCCAAAGCCCGCGCCGCTGCGCTCTGCACACGCGATGCTGTCGCTGCCACGAGCCGTCCGCAATCCGCTCTGCACACGCGATGCTGTCGCTGCCACGAGCCGTCCACAATCCGCTCTGCACACGCGATGCTGTCGCTGCCACGAGCCGTCCGCAATTCGCTCTGCAGCGCGCGGCCCAGAGCGCAAGAAGCCGGGCCCACAGCGACCACTCACTCCGGGGCCTCGTGTTCCATATGCGGGGACGAGGGCTAACACCTGGAAAGGTTCGTAAGTGAAATAAGGCTGCCTGTGCCCGAGCGCGCAGGGAGAGACGCAGGAAATCTGACGCTGCTGCCCAGGCAGGGGGTTGCCCTGGGCGGACAGGACAGGAGGCTGTGGGACAGGCGCGAGAAGGCGGGCTTCAAGCCCAGTGAGCAGAGCCCGCGGGGAGGATGTCCCCCGGGGCCTCAGGGGGATCTTGGGGATTGTGAGACCCCGTCTGGCCAGGGAGCGGGAGCCCACCGAGGCCCGCGGCGGGCTGGGTCCCAGGCTCTCGGCGGCGCGTCCCCAGGCAGCGGCGCGGTGCACCGGCCGAGGCAGAGGGAGCTTTGGGCCTTGCACTCGGTGCCTGAACATTCCCCACTGGCGGCCGCCGCAGGCTCCGCTGCTCGGGCGTGTTTACCGACACTGGGGACGGCCTCGGAGACTTCTGAAATAGAAGGTAACTTGCCCAAGCTCGCCCCGTCGGGGGAAGTGGACTTGGGACCCAAGTTGGGCTGTTTTCCAAGCCCAGCTTCTGCGCTCTGCCGGCTGGCGGTCCTGTGGAAGGTGAGGCCACCCGCGGGGTCGCCTCCCCGTCCCGATCGCCGCACAACAGTCAGAAGGGACTCGCGCGGTGGCTTCCCTGCGTCCCTGCGGGAAGAGCTTGCGACGGGGAGCGCCGGAGGCCCAGCCGCAGCCCCGGGCTCGGAAAGCCATCAGGCCGCTGCCCGGCGTCCGGCCGCCGCCGTCGCCTTACCAGGCCTCGAGAAGCCAGGAGTGCGGCCCCCGCAGCACTCGCTGTCCACCTCCGAAACGTGTCGCGCCCAGGGGATCCGTCCGGCCGCAGCGAGCAGAACCGCTTGGGCAGTGGCCGCGGGGGCTTTGCTGGGCCCCGTCCCGCCCGGCCGGTGTGCTCTGGGAGGCGGCCCGCCCGGACCGTGCGCGGCTCAGACCCTGGGGCGCCCTGTGGGTCCGCACAGCGCGCTGCGCTCACCCCGGCCGGCCCGCCCCAGCCGGGGGGCCTCGGCCCGCGTCTCCTCACGGTGCGCCCGCGCCTGCGGCCCCGACCTTCGGCGACCACCACCCGCTCCGTGGGCGACATTGGTCTCGGCCAGCCGGAGTCCCGCTGAGGGAGCTCGGGCACCCAAGAAGGAGAACGGCGGGCTCAGGCTCTGGAGATGCTGGGAAGGGCTCCCTGGCTGGAGGTGGAACCGTAAGCCAGTTTCCAGAAAGGGGCAACTTTGAGGTCCTTCTGCAGGAAACCCATCTCTGGGGCCCTCCAGGAAGCTGTGAGGGGACGCGCAGCCTCAGCCACGCTGGCCTGGCAGGACCCGCGGCAGGGCCGTGTGTGCACCGGCCGGTGTGAGCGGCCGCGGCGGCAGGTGCCCGGCAGGGAACGGAGCCGAACAACTGGGCATTTCTCGTGTCCTCCGAGCCGCTCCGTACTCAGCCCTGAAGCGCCCCTCACCTGAACACTCACGGAAGACTTGTGAGACGGTTGTCATCGTCCTCATTCCACTGAGGAAAAACCCGAGACTCAGGGTGAATCCTATTCTCGAGGCTACACGCCGCACACATCAGAGCAGACGCGGACTCGGCTGAGCCCCGCATAGACGCGGCCACCCCCCGCTGTCCCAACTGGCGCGGGCACCGGGCCAACCGAACGTCAAGCTCATCCGAAACCACCCGGC